>QEPC01015038.1:422415-450208 GCA_003113815.1 Sphenodon punctatus
TAATAATAATAATAGTTTATTTGTTTAGCCATTTGGCTATAACAATGGATAAATACATTTATGAGCGAACATAGCACATATGCCAAACACATAAAGTATCAAACCCAACAAAAATAAAACACAATAAAAATATATAAAAAATATAAAATTCCATTCTCAACCCTATTCTTAACCATAGTTCCCTTACCCGGAGCAAGAGGTTACGACCTTCGATAAACTTCCACTGACCACAGCTGGCCTCCAGCCATAACAATATCTATACAATAGGCCTAATTTACATTGCAAGGCATTTAAACAACTTATTCTTTAGAATTCTTAATTAAAAAGACACAAAATAAATATTGCGCCACCTTCACTGTGATCTCCCTAGATGCATCATTTAACAGTTTTATCATAATGGCCTCCCTAGGCCACCTCTCCATCCTATTAACCTACGGAAGTATTAGTTTCTGTTGAGGGACCTTATAATCAGGGCAATCCAACACTAAATGACCCAAGGTCTCCATATTTGCTTATTTGAGAGGACAGTCAGCGGACGGGAAGCAGGATAAGAATTGGAATAATGTTTTACTTTTCCTCCTTCTATGGAAAGCTATGCGGTGGGGCTGATTCCAACAGCAGCCATCTCAATTGTACAGCATGCGGAAATGTCACATTTGCTCAGAATGCAAGAAGCCTCATGATCATGAGACTTCTTTGTAAAAAATGTTTTAAATGTTTTTTTACCTAAGAACATTAGTGCCATACTGAGTCAGATCAGGCCCAGCATCCTGTCCTCTGACAGTGGCCAATCTTGATCGTATGGGAGAAGAACCAACAGTCACAATGGGCAATCCATTTCTGTTGTTCACTCCCAGCTCCCGATAGTAAGAAGTTCATCCCGTAACCTACTTGGTTAATAGCTATCAATGGACCTACTCTCTAGGAACGTATCCTCTTAATGCAGTATTTAGTTGGGTGTGTGTGTGTGTCTGTGATGAATAGAGCTCGTTTGTGATGCAACAGAAGGTCTGCCTGTATTTTGTTGTTCTCTCATTGGTTACCTGTACTGTAGTAGGGTGGTTTCAAGTGGGAACTACTAGTTTTTAAAGCCTTTTAATGCTATAGGAATTTGGCTGTGCTTGAGACTGCATTCTTGAGCTTCCACTTGATGGGTGCCTGATATCTCTGATTGTTTTTATTTTTACATATTAAATTAATAGGTATGCGTCCTGTGCCTTAGCTCTCATCTTTAGACCAGTTTCATTTAATCTGTCGTTTTAAAAAATACAGTAAAACTCAACTTTTCTCTAAAGTTCTTCTTGATCTCATTGCTACTGGTTCTGAAGTATTTATTAATTGGAGTAGGGTGGCCCAGTAAAAAGACACAAAATCACTTTATAGTTTAATATTACTGATTTTGTGATTTATCTCGTACTCTGGCAGTGCAATTTAATTTATATTGGATGTACTTCAGGATCAGTCAAAATCTGAATCAGCGAACATTGTAGTAATAGGAGTGTTTTCAAAGAACCTGTAGTTTCTCATTTTATTGATAAAGGACATAAAGTTGAAGATCTTCAGTGAACAGAAATTTCAGTTTTACCTCTGTCTATTTGAATTAAAAGCTATTGTTTCATTATAGCCTCGTGTCTGTTGGTCCCTTTTACTGACTCATAGTTTTGTATATTTAGTAATGTTTATAATTGTATCATTTTGTGCAAAGATTTTATATTAGGGTTAGTTGCTTTGTATACGTATACAGCCATACGCTGTACAATGCATTAACAGTCTTTAGGAGACCATGTTCTACAGAATTCATCAGTCCCCAAGAAGCTTCCACATGCTGCTTCAGGATGAAATCATGGTGGAACATCAGGACCAAGGGGGCTTGCAGCTGTGGAAGGGTACACCTTACCTCCCAACTTGATACGGCTCATACAACTTTTTCAGTGAAGTATTTGAGAAGACGAAGAGAGAAATGAGCAGTGGACACTATATTTGCTTTTGGAGATCACCTCATGATTGTTTATGTGGGGTCCTTCATCTGTATGTAGGTTAATTATTGTATTGGATCCCAGTGGATTGGATCATTGTATTTCACCCCCAAATTGTGTATCCATTGAGCTGTGTATACTCATTGAGACTGATTTAATGAATTATTTAAATGAGCAATGTGTGGTAGAACTCACTAATCAGGTGTTGGTTATTTGATCAGTGAGAAGGAGTGGTTGGAGACTTGATTTATGAGCCAAAGTGCTGCCAGCAGAAGACTTGGCTGTCTGTAGAATTTTCATTATCTATTTCCCCATTTGGGAAGGTTTGTATGTTCCAGATTTTCTAAGGGATGGGATGAGCACAGTGTGATGGAGATAGGTTAACCACGGTTGGTCAACTTTTTATAATTTCCATTTGCTCTTTTGTTATCAATCCAATAGTTAGGAATGGTATAATTTCCTTGAGGGAGATTTACAGATTGGAGGTAAATATTACCACTATGGAATAAATATTTGAATGTTTTTGGAGAATTCTTTCATTAGGAACGAACTTTAATTTAGAACATGAGTTGCTCATAAGGTGATATATTATGAAGTAGCCATAGAAACAAAAATATGAAGATACAGAAAAATAAAATTAGAACCGTCTTAATGTTATAGCTTATCCCCAAGATTTAAATGGCTGAGCTGCTTTGCATGAGAGGTGTACTCTAAGAGGCTAATGTGGGTAAGGCTCTAATATTTTTTTATGATTACCAATATAACTATCCAGTATTTAGCTATGCCTTTCTCTAACATTAATTCAGTAATTCTTTGTGCTCAATTCCATCAGCAATTACGTTCACATACAGATATCCCACTGAAGAAGGGGAGCTTTCCCTGAATTGCGTTTGGGTATCAATTTGTTTGCCTCGGGTCTTTTGCTTATTTGTTATGTATCTGACGTATGTTAAAAGACTGTGATTGTATATAGTGGTCTATGGATGTTTTATCTATTTTTCTTATATATGCATAATTGGTTCTTAGTCATGTGATTACACTGGAGCCCAGTGATTATATCTTTGTATAATAGATTCATGATCTTTTTTATTATATAAGCATATTATCTTCTTCCTACCTGCTGCTTTTTTGTTTGTTTGTTTTTTAAATCAGAGGGTGTCAACAATACCCCAAGTGGAAAACTCCAGTTACCAACTTAAAGCAAACTTGTGTCTTCAGATTCTTTACCCAGCAGTTAACAGTTTCCTGTAAGTTGGCCACTTGGGGTATTGTTGACCCCCACACCCCCAAGCATTTGTAATGAAATTCTTCTGTATATACATAAAATGGCATATTATGAAAGCAGACAAAATTCTACATTGTGTTTGGGGCAAATATGACCCCGTATACCTAATAGGATAATTTTTTCAACACAACCTTGCAAGTAAAAAAAATATGTGGAAGGTTGTGTTGCAAAAAAATTAAATCCTATTAGGCTGAAGGGGTCCTTTCAATGTGTAAAGCTGAAGCTTTACACACAGGAAAGGGGCTCAATCCAAAAAAGCTTGAGAACCACTGACTTCATGTTTTCTGAGTTGTGGACAAAATTGAAAGGTTAAAAAGGGGTCTGTAAGCTGATTATAGCTATGCCAATATGCAATCCTCTGAATAATTTGGGAGAGGACTGTTAACAAAAAAGCCCAATTGTGCAAGAGCATGGAAGTTTCATTGCTTAAAAATACTGTACCTTGCCAAAAATAGATAACTTCTTGAGAGTTGTACATAACTGTCTTAATAGATACAACCCTTCCCTCTCCTGAAGCAGCAGACAAATGTTCAAGTTATTGTCCTCTCAGAATCCAAAATATTCATGTTCAGGAAGTATGAAATTAAATATAGCCTCATCATATGAGCCTTTCAAGTTAACATCAGTCACTTTATTAAGTTTTCCCTTGGTGTTCATTCAAGAAGTTTCAGCGTTGTGTACAACTTCTCTTTAGCAGTAACATGGAACTTGGATGGAAAAGGAGTCCTTGATGATGATGTCATTAATGGTCACTGAAAGAAACATCTGAACAATGATACAAAAATATCTTCTGGTATCACGAGTAGCCTTGACTAGTTTTGGGAATGGGAAGATATTGGTGTTTATGCTTTGCTTTTGAATGCCTTTGGACTTTCACACTGCTTGCATAACTCTTTCTGTTAATAATAGACGTAAAAGGCACACTGTGACTGCTGCTTAAAAGGAAGAGTTGGCTATGGGAATATGTGGCCTTTTCTCCAATAGAATTCTAAACCGTGTTTAGAAATCTGCTGCCCAGGAATAAAGTCAGCCCCAAATATTTTATTTGATTTTCTTTCAGTTTGTATCCCACCCCTTTTAGTCTCAGGGTGTCTCATATTTCAATTTATTAACTTTAACAATTTACGTATAACCATTAACATTAAACTATAACTCAACTAGTAATCCTCACAACAACCCTGTGAGGTAGATAGACTGAGGAAGTTGTGCTCAAGGTCACCCCAGTGAGTTTGATGGCTAAGGCAAGTCTTGAACCAGGACCTCCTCCTGACAAGTGGTACTGCACTCTGGAACGCTACAGCACACTAACTTCCTTTTGAAAATAAATGTAGTGAAAAAATTCAATTAAAGACATTCAGTTAATCCTAGCGTGCACATGCTATTTTCCATGGTATTATTTCACAGTAGTGGAAATGTTTGATTTAGCAAAGCATTATATTTAATGACCCCATGTGTAATTTTTCTGTATATGATGTTATGTATAGTAATACCATCCAATGGTATTGGAACAGAATTTTTCTTAAAAACAAAATCAAGTGTTTTATAATCTGAGAGAATGTACACTTTGATTCCATTGAATCAAAGTGGAGTTGGAAATTCTAGTAAAAGTAAAGACGGTATCCATGTGACTTCAGATGAGGTGTTAACTTCACTTTAACACTGTTTTAACATTTCTTATGCATGTTGCAGGCCTGTATTGGTGCCCTATGCAACCCTGCAACATGCATAGGAAATGTTATTATTTATTATTTATTTTTTATTTTACAAATTTCTACCCCGCCCCTCCTGCTACGCAGCTCGGGGCGGCTTCCATTATTAAAAAACATAAAATACAATAAAATCAATACAAAAGAATCAAAAAAATACTTAAAATATTAAATATTGAATATAAATATAACTTAACAGGGCTAGTCCAAAAACCAAACACAAATGGGTAGGGGACTAAACACCCCCCTCCCCACCCTCCATCCCAAAGGCCTGGGCAAACAGCCAGGTCTTACAGTTCCGCCGAAATGTTAAAAGGCTTGGGGCCAGGCGAGCTTCCTCCGGAAGGGAGTTCCACAGTCGCGGTCCCACCACCGAGAATGCCCTCTCCATCGTGGCCCCCCGTTTAACACGGGGGACCTCCAGGAGGGCACCCCCGGCAGACCGCAGGAGCCGCTCTGGGGCGAGAAGGGCGAGGCGGTCCCTAAGGTATGAGGGGCCGAGACCGTGTAGGGCTTTATAGATCATCACCAGGACCTTGAACTTGGCCCGGCACACTATCGGCAGCCAGTGCAGAGCTCAGAGCACCGGTGTAATGTGCTCCCGGCGACCCGTCCCCGTAAGAAGACGAGCCGCCGCATTCTGCACCAGCTGCAGCCTCCGAGCCAAGAACAAGGGAAGCCCCACGTAGAGCGCGTTGCAGTAGTCGAGCCTCGAGGTGACAAAGGCATGGATGAGGGAGGCCAGGTCCGGGCCAGAGACATACGGACGCAGCCTACGCACAAGATAAAGCTGGCGGAAGGCAGCCTTAGCGACTGCCTCCACCTGCCGCTCCAGACGCAGGTCTGCGTCCAATACTACCCCCAGACTCCGAATGTTAAAGCGGATTTAAAGTAGAGTTAGCATTGTGTGCTTTCACCCATAATTTCCTATGCTGCCTAGCATTCAAAACAGTATACTAATCTTTTTTTAAGCTTGGTAGAACTTGGTATGGAGAGTAGCTGAGGGGAAAAAAACGGGTCTTGATGGCTTCCTTAAATATTTATCTATTTATATTTATTATAAGTATTTCTGAGTCGCCCCCTATGCCTACGGCATCTCGGGGCGACATACAATATAAAAACATTCAATAAAACATTTTAAAAACAATACAATAAATTTAAACCTAAAACAGGATTGGGGAAATAAAAATTTATAAAAATAAACAAAAAAGGTAGAGGAGAGCCAATACCCTCCCCTAGCCCCCCCTTCCCCAAGGCCTGGGCGAACAGCCAGGTCTTACAAGCCCACCGGAATGTCAAAAGGCTTGGGACCAGGCGAGCATCCTCCGGGAGGGAATTCCAAAGACGCAGCCCGACCACTGAGAATGCCCTCTCGATTGTAGCCCCCCGCTTAACGCGGGGGACCTCCAAGAAGGCACCCCCGGCAGACTGAAGGAGCCGCTCTGGGGCGCAGAGGACGAGTCTGTCCCTGAGGTACAAAGGGCCCAGACCGTGAAGGGCCTTATAGATTAATACCAATACCTTGAACCTGGTTCAGCACGCTATTGCCAACCAGTGCAGAGTCCGGACCACAGGTGTTATATGCTTCCGAAGACCCGTCCCCATAAGGAGACGGGCCGCCACATTCTGCACTAGCTGCAGCCTCCGGACCAGGAACAAGGGAAGCCCCACGTAGAGTGCATTGCAGTAGTCCAGCCTCGAGGTAACGAAGGCATGGAAGAGGGAGGCCAGATCCGGCACGGAGATGTATGGACACAGCCTCCGCACCACATACAACTGGCGGAAGGCGGCCTTCGCCACCACCTCCACCTGTCGATCCAGGTGGAGATCCAAATCCAACACCACCCCCAGACTCCAAACCACTGGGATTATAGGAGGGCGAACCCCCCCAATCACCTCCCTCGCCCTCCCCACCACCATTACCTCCGTCTTATCGGGGTTGAGCGTCAGTCTGCTCTGCTGCATCCACTCTGTCACGGCCTCCAAACACTGGGATAGCAACAAGACGGCAGGGTCTGAGTCAGCTGAAAAAGAGAGGTACAGCTGAGTATCATCAGCATATTGGTGACATCGCACCCCGAACCCTCTCACGACCTCACCCAAGGGCTGCATATATACATTAAATAATAAAGGAGACAAAATGAAACCCTGCGGAACGCCACAGATCAAGGCGTGGGGGCAAGATTTTTCAGCTCCCAACACCACCCGTTGGCTTCTCCCCGAGAGGAATGAGTGGAACCATTCAAGAACAGTCCCGTCCAGACCCCCCAGGTCTCGCAGCCGTCTCAATAGCAGCCCATGTTCCACGGTATCAGAAGCGGCCGAGAGATCTAGCAGGATAAGAAATGTAGAGCATCCCGCATCCATCTCCTGGTGGAGATCGTCGACCAAGGCCACCAATGCTGTCTCCGTGTCGTAGCCCAGACGGAACCTAGATTGAAAAGGGTCCAGGAAACCGATGCTATCCAGATGCGCCTGGAGCTGGATTGCCACTGCCCGCTCAATAACCTTCCCTAAAAAGGGGAGGTTAGAGACAGGTTGGTAGCTGGCGAGTGCATCCACATCTAATGATGGTTTTTTCGGTAGGGGGCGCACCACATATACATATAGTATAAAACAATTTAAAACATATTAAAACATAAAAATCCTAAAACAGGGAAAGAACCCCCAACCCTCCCCGATACCCACCCACCCGTACCCCTCTCCCTCGTCAAATGCCTGATGGAACAGCCAGGTTTTACAGTTCCTACGAAAGGTCGGGAGGTCCGAGGCCAGATGGGCCCCCACCGGGAGAGAATTCCAGAGGCATGGCGTGGCCACGGAGAACACCCTATTCTTCGTGGCCCCCTCGGAAACCCGGAGGACCTCCAACATGGCGTCCCCAGACGACCGCAGGGGCCGATCTAGAACCCGGGGAGTGAGACAGTCTCGCAAATAAGCAGGGCCCAGGCCGTGTAAGGCTTTATAGGTTAAAACCAACACTTTGAATCGGGCCCGGAAGACTATTGGCAGCCATTGCAGAGATTGGAGCACTGATGTAATGTGCTCCCGACGGCCAGCCTCACCAAGAGCCGGGCCGCTGCATTCTTTGACACCAGCATGTGCAATTTGGCAACTATATCAAATTAATAGAAAAATGCTTCCTATGTAAAGAAAAAGTAGTAATTATTTATAGCTAAAATGCTATAGTTTTTACAAATTTAGGAACTCAAGTATATATTTTGTATAGAATACATATACAGTATTTCCAATGTGTGTATATGGAAGGTCTTTTTTGATTACTGAAATATATAGCCGTCTTTTTTTCAACACAAAATATTTTTTTTAAAAAGAAGTTTGAGAAAACTGTCGAACAGAAGAACTTTCAATAATATGTAAAATAATTTGGAGAGATTGGATTGTAAAGGTGTATGGCAGGTTGGACGTATTTTAGAGGTGCTGTCGTGCCGTTTCCTTAATCTGTTTGTTATTGTCCCTTGGTATGTGACATTCCACATGCGCTTTACTGTCCTTTTGAAATGTTCACATGCTTTTTAGTAGCTACAGGAGCTAACAGCATATGTGACACAAAATATTCATTTATGTGCCACTTTAGTATAGTATTTTGCATATGCTTATAGCTAGCCTCTTTTGTGTACCTAGAAGTTAATAGTAGCGCAGAAATGTAAACAAAGGTTTAGGCAGTTTGAGCTTTGTACTTAATATTCAATCCAGAACAAAAATACATAGGTATTTTTTGGCCTGCTTTCATTGCATTTTATGCTCAGGATTGGTTACGTGCTTTTGAATACTCTGACTCTCATTTATTTAAACCTAGAAGGAATCTGGTTATTTTATTATCCTAAGCACATTCTGCTTGGCTTTCACATTTAAGGGTTATGTGGGTAAGTGAGTGTAGAACATTCCAGCTGGTACAACAGCTTTATTTATTCATAGTGCTTGCATGAAAGGGCACGAGAGTTTTGGAGGTTTCTAATTGCATTAAAAGAAGCTTGTATAAATATTGAGCTGAAAAACCTATGAGAGATTCTACCAATCCCACCCTGTCTCCTTTTATAAACCAAGGATACTGTTGGTCATGACTGGAAATGAAACTGTGAGACTAGGAGCTTTCAGTTACTCATATTAATGTACAGTAGAAACAGAAATACATTGTGCATAGCATTTCAAATATTATATACTGTTTATCCATATAATGCATTTGTACTGCTACTTCAGTTAAAGGAGATCTGCAGTAATCGTCCAAAGCGCTATCAGTTTTTGTATTGTAACTCTGGTATCTTTGATCATAACTGCAGAAAACTGTGTTTGACTTTATTGTAGGGGTAGGATAGCTTTTGATATGGGACATCTTTAATTTTTTCAATGGTATGTGTTTAGTTGCATGTTGCAAGTTGCAGTGCATTTTTGACTAAAGAGGCAAAAGCAATAGCCCTGTAAGAACATAATGGTATTAAGAATAGAAAACGTAGATGGATATCAAGAAGTAGTAACTTGCCCTCAAACATAGTTTTCATACTGGTGATTGAAACAAAAGCATAAATGGCTTTAAAGTGGCTAGTTGTGCATCATAATAAAATAAAATGTTCTCTCTTGCATCAGTATAGAAGCAGAAATGTGCTTCTTCCTGTATGGTTCTCTAAGAGTCCACTGGAGTGCAGAAAGAGGATTGGGAGGAATTTCAGATATAATAAAGGAACTTGTATTTTGACGTGTCCAAGCAAAGGTATTGCTAAAGCAAACATGATAATGAAACACTACATTGTTCGCAAAAAACACAAGTCTATAGCATTGTTAGTATTTCAATCAAATTATCTGCATAATCCAAATAAGAATTTTTATAGCATTGGTCCAACGTGCTGAGATTTCTACTGATGTTGTGCATGTGGATATTGGGTTGAGACTCTTCATATTGGCCTTTGCACCGAAAGTGCCTGCATTTTGCAGGCTTGACACAAAGGAAAACGTTGGACCTTTTTCCAGTATATGTAACCCACTATTTTTCAAGAATAAATAAAATTACTTTTTGTACAGTGACTTCTTCAGTTTTGTCAGGTTCAGAAACAGCACAAATCATCTTCACAAAACTGCTTAAGAACAAAGGTACTCTCCTCTCTTTGAAACAAGGTAAAGAGCAATTCCAGCTTCTTTCTCATGTTATCTTGAGGATTCTGTCACAATTGGGGCTTTGCTGTAATCACTACAAATCCTACCTACTCATATTTCTGGATCACAAAGGTTTGTTAGGGCGCATTGAAAAAAATAACCCAAATCTTATAACAAGAGGGGCAAGTAGGAAAGTTTGCTGCTCCCCTTCTAAATTTGCAGGGAGAGCTCCGTTTCCTGATATAAGGAATCTTGGAGTATAGGTCCATAAATGATTTGTTCAAGTTGCCAGGAGAAGAAACCGCTTGAGTTTGGATGACAGGAATGGATTACTCCTGTCATTCACTCCCAGAACTCAAGAGGTTTCAATAGCTTCCTCTGGTACTGACCACTGTCAGAAATGGGATGCTGGAGTAGTTGGATGATCAGTCTGACTCAGTGTGGCAGTAGCTTTTATGTTGCAAGAAGAGATTGGTCTCCTTTTTCAACCACCTCCCACTTCAAGATGTTTCAAGTAACCATTTACAGATCTTGCTGATGCTGTAGTATCTTGGTAGAAGGGATGAAAGCAAAGAGTAGTATACGCTGAACACGCCTGAAGCTGTGCTTCAGTCTGAATGTGTTGGTTGTTCTGATCTTTAGTGCCTGGGGAGGTTTGGAAGGAGGGGTTGTGGCCCCCTTTCAAGGTTTGGAAAATGCATAGGCGGAAAGTCAGTTTGTTTACAAGAAGGTTTTTAAAGCTACATTACTTGGAAAAATACAGCGTACAAAGGGAATCAGTCTATTCACCCAGCAGGATTTTCAAATCTTACTGTCAGTCAAACATGTTGGTTGGCTGGGAAGTCTTTGATTGGCTGTTTCCTCCATCCCTCTTCTCCCGGGGAAGGTAACACATCCAAGTTCTTCCCTAATTCCTTCTGTAGTCACAAGGATTAAGTTACCAAACATGGTTGTTTCAGGAGGACTGTGCCAGCATCCCAGGGCATTTGCTAAAATCCTGTTGTCCCAGCTGTGTGTAAACAAACCCCCTTTGTTTGGCCAGGACCTGGAATAGGAAGCCATAGAGTCTGGATTTCTGGCTGTGTTAGGTGTTCTCCTGAACCTGGTTGTCAGAGGGGGGTGGGGTCAACAGCACTTTGGCAGGAGGAGAGGGAGCAGATCCATCCTGAATGATGATGGTACCTGTCAACATTTTGTGATTTTTTTAAAAAAAGAGTAGATTTTACTTTTACTTAATATTACACACGTTTTTGAAATTTGAGATGAAGAATTTCACAGCTTCTCTCAAAACCCCAATCAATTTTACCCCTCCAGTTTCATGTGGCCATCTTCATGTCTCACATTATGCACCTATAGCATCTTTAGACCAATTAACTATGAATCCGTTCACCACATAGTGTGTTTAAATGAGATGGGCAGGCGGGGGGTGGGGGGACAGGTGTCTGCGGTCAGTGTGTGGGACGGATGCACACCAGATTTTCCCTGTCCAGAGTGCCCTGTGCATGGACTGGGTGGGTGGTGCATGGGAGCACACACCCAACAACACCATATTCAAATGAGACATCCCCCATGTGGACGGTGAGTATCCATGCGTGGGGGTGTCTTGTGTGAAAACACTCATAGTAATTAATGTCAGCCAGTCTCGTAACAGAGCAGTGCTGCACAATATCTTCCAGTTCTTATTGCAGTTGCAGCTGAGTCCATTGGCAGTTCTAATATGGGAAAGAATTGGTATATGTCAGATTTGTTCGGGAGGCAAAATTGAGTTTTCTTTGCTGGCATACAGGTAGTACTTTGGAGTCTGAAATAGCTGTTGCTTTCATGTAGGATCTGTGATGAGCAAAGATAGCAGAGCTCAAATTTGTGTGGACTAGATAATATGGTGGTAAATATGGGTTGTTGAATGATGTGTTAGCCAAGTTAGTCAGTTACTCCTTTTATGCTCTTCTTGTGAACTTTAAGTTTGCTATTCAGGATAATAAGATATGCCTATTTTAAGTAACTCAGTTTTATTTAGGCAAATTTTATTATTTAAGTCCAAGAGACTTTTCTGTTTCTTTGGGTCCACAGGCGTCTATTTTGAAGTTAACTCTGCATATGTGGTGGCTGCTATTCAACCCACAGTATCGAAGGCAATAGCAGAAAATAATTGCTTGGGCTGCCACTCATTTGGAATAATATAGAAACACAATCGAGGTAGTTCGAGGATTTACCAATTGAGTCTCACAATTAACTGTTTTCTTAAAACCCCAGCTGTGTCCAAAATCATGAGAATATGAGCTTTCATTAAGAGCAAATAAACAGTTCTTAGTCCTTGTGATTGTAGAGAAAAGTTTGAAAACATGACTAGCATAATCCTAAAGGCATAGAAACCAGAAGTAAAAAACAAAACCATTCATACATTTTTTAAATAATCTCATTTTGGGGGGCCTGACTAATGATTTTGGACACTTTGGAGTTGGCAGCTCTGAGCTAAGGGCATTCTTAAGGAGACCAATATAGCAGCCGAATCTGTGGGCTTGTTGTATTTCATAATGGCTTTTTTCAGACTCTGGCTGAAGTTATCTATGAGATCTTTTGCTGGTTTTTGAGGTTTTGCAAGAGTTGAAAAGTTAAATTCACAACAAAGAGAGAGTGTCCTGGTATTTTAAAATTTTCCTCTCAAGAAGAAAATGTTTGAAACTATCATTGGACATTAGGGCATGATGTATCTATTTACTGCAACAATTGTTTAAGTTTTGAATCTCTTTAGTGATAGGTTTTGAATCTCTTTAGGCATAGTGCTGCAAAAGAGCTGCCCTATTACAATAATATACAAAATGACTCCATTACTAACAGAATTCTGATTTCCACAGGGGCAGATCCAGTGTTTGAAAGACATTCATGGGGCACTTCACACCTCTTAGAGCTATTTCTACTTAGGCTGCCTGGATTTTGGCTGTAATCACTGTATCCATTTATGCTCAATTCATGTTTTTTAGACCATCTCTACAATCATTACATCCTTTTCCTCCTGATCCCTTAAAATGAGATGTTGGTTCTCTGGGTCATATCTTTTGGTGGTGGTAGTCGGACGCAACCACATGTTGCTAGCGGGGCTCCAGAGGCCTTGGATAAGGTGTCCCAGAAGAGACTCCATTTGGAGAAGGGGATTCTGAGGTAGGCCTGTTATGGAAAATATTGGAACCCTGGTATCAGATTGATGCAAAAGGATCTTGATGACTACCACCAAATGTGTCTAAAGGAAAGAGAGGTGTCATCTTGAAACTTCTTTTCCCTGAAACATAGGGTCATGATAGAGAAAGTTTGAGAAACGCTATCCTGCTTCACACAAGTACCAAGTGATGAGGAAAAGGAATGTGAGGGAATGGTTTTCTGCAAATTTTATTATAGAGCCGCAGGAGGCAGAGATGGGAAGCATCTGTTTGAGGTGGGTGGAGGAGAGGGCTTCTGGGTTGGGCAGGTGAAGGTGGAATATGGGGATGGGCAGCTGGGGTTGGAGACACCTGTGCAGGGGTGCTTGAATGTAGGGACCAGTGTGGAGCTGGGCGGGTGGGGGGCTGGAAGGAGCAGGGTTGGGGGAGTATCTATGGCCTAGGTTGGTTCTATGTCAGCAGGTGCATTCCCATTTCAGAAACCGTGGAAATCCTTAGACCAAAGAACTTGGTTTGAGGGGCAAATTAATATTCACCTTAACAGACTTAAGCACCAAAAAGTATGGAAATTACAAGTGAAGGCCTCCACAGACTCCGCAGAGGAAGAGAATTTGGGACTGAAAGACTATGGCAAAGTGTGGGTGTATAGAACCTAAGTTTTATATGGGAGAACAATATGTCTTTACTGCTTACATGATGTACAAATTAAGGTGAAGGCCTTAACTTGAAACTTTCATGCTTTCTGCTACTTAAGTTTGTTAATGTTTGCCTTAACTTCCCCCTAAACTGAAGGTTTTTTGGTCTAATATAAATAACATCAGATTTCCAACAAATGATGCTATACTAAAAGCTTCATTAAGTTTTTAAACCTAAACTAGGCCCCCTATATTGCTTTGGGACCAAGTTTTATTTCTGTTGCCTTGGATGAGTTTACTGGTGATGAAAGATGAGTTTTTACAATTAAGTTAGTCAAAACAAGCGTACGTGTATGCAGATACCATCTTAATACAATTGTCATTATTCCAGCAATGTAACTGGCACCATACAGTGAGGTTTAGAGATGGATGCCTACCTTGAGGGGCTTCAAATCTCTAGGATAGGATAGGGAGGGTGGAACACTGGGAGCAACAAAGCTGAGAAGTTTCAGGTTTGCATGGTTAGCTTAGTTACAAGGGTGGGGAGGGAGGAGTCTGCAGAAATGTAAATTAGCCACTGAATTGTAGGTGTTTTCTAGCTCTATTAGGCTACACTCTTGTTGACTCAAGGGTGGGGGGAGAAAGATGTTAATGGATTAAGCTGAAATGTAGGTGTACCATGTAGACTTTGTGTGCCTATGTTGTACGCTTTAGTCCAGACAAGTTGGTCAAGTTAGGAATGTTAATTGTGCAGCAAACCCAGTGAGGTGAAACGGCGAATAGCAGAGCTGTGACTTGCTGTGCCTTATGACCCTTGTGTTTATATGCACTCAAAACTGGCATGTGTTGAAGAGGACATTCCAAAAAATGATTCAAGCCCAGAACAGCTTTAAACACCAACAGTGAGAATTTGTCTAGAAGGATTGTGCCGTGCTACAGGTTTCCTGGATAGCTCCTCTTTATATACATTGGAAACCAGATAAGGACATGCCAAAGTACTTAGTTAAACTTAAAGCACGCTTGTCGTGTTCACTTGACTAGGCTGTGATTAGAACAAATGATGTCTCCTGTAATGGTTGGTTGTAGACTGGGCATCCCCAGGGACAGTAGAATTTGTACTTGTTCTTTGTTAAGTATTTGGATCTACAAAACTCTGTGGACTTTTGCATTTGACATGTTCGTTGCTTTGTTTGTGTTTTGGCTGTGGTGAGACACGGATGCTTTATTCAAGTAAAGATATAAGAGCGTGGTTTTGCGGACCATCGCTCTGTTTATGTATTTATCTATTTATTTATTTAATTTATACCCCGCCCCTCCTGAACACAGCTCGGGGCGACTTCCAACAATAAAATCAATATAAAACAATTTTAAACATATAAAAATACAATCTCAAATATTAAAAATATTAAGAACAGGGCCCGGGATACAAAAATCGATCAATGGGGCAGGAGAGATAAAAATCCACTAGACCCTCCCCCCCTCCCCAAAGGCCTGGGCGAACAGCCAGGTTTTACACTGTTGTCGAAATACCAAAAGGCTTGGGGCCAGGCGAGCTTCCTCCGGTAGGGAGTTCCAGAGACGTGGTCCGGCCACCGAGAATGCCCTCTCCATTGTGGCCCCCCGCTTAACACGGGGGACCTCCAAGAAGGCACCCCCGGCAGACCGAAGGGTCCGCTCTGGGGCACGGAGGGCGAGGCGGTCCCTGAGGTATGAGGGGCCAAGACCATGAAGGGCTTTATAAATCAATACCAACACCTTGAACCTGGCTTGGCATGCTATCGGCAGCCGAGCAATGAACTTTGAATCCTTATATTTAAGGGTTTTGTTTTGTTTACATTAATGCCCCATTTAGGAGCACATATCATTATTTTTTGTTTTTGTCAATAATTTAATATTTTACTTTATGATTGTTATATGTTGGTACATGATATATGATTGTATGCTATTTCTTTGATTGGTTAGGTAAGATTGGCCATTTTTACACGGATGTCGCCCGCCAGCTCGGTGTTTGTGCAGGGGGGGCATCCATGTAAATGGCCGACTGTGGGTGGGGAGGATGGGTGTCTGCTTGGTGTTCGTTCGTGTGAACATCGAGCAGGATGGGTGGGAGTGTGTGTGTGCTCCTGCGCAACACCCACCTCCACCTATCTCCACCTACGGAGCCCTCTGGAAAACCGGAGCAGGCCCCATAGGTGGAGATGGGTGTGTGTTCGTGTAAAGGGAGACACACCCACCTCCACCCACCATGCCAAAACACCCCATCTCCCTCCCGTGCGTGTAAAAAGGGCCATTATGTAAGATTGTTTTGGGTTTTTAATTTTATTTTCAATTGTTCATTTATTCATTTATTTACTCATTTTATGGCCATGACGTGAGCTAAGTGCCAAATAAACTTAAACTTGTCTAGCTCAAGACAAGAATGATGGTGTCATAGGTTGCCTCTGATCTCTATCTACATGTCTACTGCAGATAAATCAAGACATTTTTTTAGTAACAGCACGCCATAGTGGAGGGTTATTGGTATTCTGTATTGTCAGAACTTGATCAGGCAGAGTACTATAGTATTTTATAGGGTGATCATTTATTCATCTGACCATTACAAATAGGGATAAATGTAAAATGGTCAGATGAATGAATAAATGATCATCCTGCACCCTGTTAAGGCTGTCCAACGTTCTGGCCCCTTCTTAGGTTCCTACACTGGATCCTGCTTGTAAATCCACTAGTTAGACCATTTTGCTTTATATTAGAGCAAGGACACAATTAAACATCGAGAGGGCTGGACGTGGTAAATCCAAAGAAATAAAATTGAAATTCTGGAATAATAGTCCAAAACAACAATTGGAATGCAGAAAAACACTTTTCTACTTGAGCAGCAAAATAATTTCATTTGAGGTTAGAGAATGCTATAGGTAGTGAAACACAGGAAACTGAAACATCTCTTACTGATTAGACGTTCATGTATGGCATTAGGAGCCACCCCCTATAACAGGTTTTCTTCCGGACGTTTTGGTAACCTAGACATTAGCGGTGCAAAATAACAAAACTCAAAGCTTCTGAAAATTCTCTCAGCTCCTTTTAAAAAAAAAAAAAAAAAAAAAAAAAAACCCTCAGAAAATTCTTGTGCTGTTCAAATGCTCTAACACAAAACAGCTGCTGTTTGCTAGATTTTTTTAGCACAACCCTTCCACGCAGAATAGATTTCCTTTTATTTAAAAAACCCCCGATAATTCTGCCAATGTCATCACAGATGCTCTTCCTTGATGAGTGGAGACTTGAGCTCGAGAGAGGTATTTTGATCATTGTTTCTCTAGTTGTCTTTGGGTGATTTCAGACGTTACGCAGTCCCAATTCACCACAGTGGATCCCCGGTGGGGGTGAACCGAACAACCACCCCCCGTGGAAAAAAAAAAAAGCCCCGAACAGACGTGACAGGATCGGGACCACGGCAGGGAATCGGGCCGATAGATCACGGTCCGGGGTAGTGCAACAGACGTGACGCTGATTCCCGGCCGTGGTCAATACACCCACAAGCCATCGGGCAGGGGCGGGACACAGACATGGCCGTTGGAGGGCAAATGAAGCCAGAAGGCACAAAAGGGAACGCCCACACAAGGGAAATGGGAAGGGAGAGGGAGAAGAGCCGGCCAGGTACCACACACAGCGGGCACACAGACAACGGGGGCACAATGAAACGCACAGAGCACACACAAGCCCGGGCACACACACACACCCAGAAGGGAAAGGAAGGGAAGGGGGGACACGGGCGCCCGGACAGCACACAGAGCACGCCGGGCACAGGGCGGGGGGAGAAACGGCACATGGGCAGGGCAGGACACAGGCAATGGCAACCACAACCCCCAAAGCAGAAGAGCCTGCATGGAGACCCCCACAGCAACACAGGCAGTTCAGGAACGGGGGGCCCCAGGAACTCGGGCCCAAGGCACAGCGGGAGCCCACACGGACCCGGGACCTGGGAACGGTCCAGGAGGCACAGTCGGGCCCCACACCCCTGAACCCCGAGGTCACACAGGCATTCAAGGGGGGGTGGGGACTGGGGCCGCAGGAGGGACCGCTGGCAGGTGAGGACAGTCAGCTGGACCCAGGCGAGTCAGTGAAGCCATGCAGAGAGCCGGACCCAGGCACCGGGGAAGGCAACCACGGAGGGGAACACTGGGTGCGGAGGCAGACAGGGGGGCCCGGGGCCACAGGCAGGGGCAGCAGCACCCCGGGAAGCAGGCAGCACGGCAGGGACATCAGGGAGGGATCTGCAAGCAGTCCCTGGGCGGGGGTGGGAGCCCACACGGGGGCAGACAACCGGGGGCTGGGAGGCACACTGGGACTCACAGCCAGCTGCTGGGGGCCACGACAGGGCCAGGGGCCGGGTGCCCCGCCTGGTGAACCAGGTGGGGCCAATGAATCATGCCCTGGCGGTACCCCAACAAGGACAGGGCGATCAGGTAGTAGGCCTCGAAGGGATCCTGCATGGACAGCCCCAACTGCACATCTGAACGGGCCCACACGCCCGACAGCTCTGCCGCGGTAGGCTCAGACACACAGCAGTCAGCAGCAGGGGGCCACGGAAGCTGACCCTGCTCCAACAGTCGGTGATACACCACCGCATAAGAGCTCTGGTACCCAGGGGCCCCGTGAACACAGCCAAAGTAGGACACGGCTAAGGCAGGGCTCCCCTTCGCAAGGCAGATCGTGTAGGCGGCTAGGCTGCACGCAGACAGGGCAGACATGGTCTCTGCCGCCGACCAGGCCACATGAGAGCACCTCATCTCCGGGATGTGCTCATCGGGAAAGGGAACCAGCCCCAGCGTCTCTGCATCCAGACGGGAATCCCGAGCGCTCGCCTCATAGCCGAAGTAGCGAACCCCAGAGCTCAGGCTCGCATAAGCACCCGACTGGCTGTCCGGGAAGCCCAAGGGCAGCTGGACGGCCGGGGTATGCCACAGGTCACACAGGGCCGTGGTCTCGCGGAAGGTCCAGCTATGGGGGGCCCCATGGGGCCGGGAAGCGGGAGCCCGGTGAAAGCACAACCAGCCATGGTCCAGCCAGACAGGGAGAATAACACCACGGACAGGGGGGCACACATTCCCCGCAGGGCTGGGGGGGGGGGCGGGTGAGGGGTCCCAAGGACAAACTAGGCGGCCATGGGCCGCAACAATGTAGAGCAACCGAGCGAGGTGTGGGGTGTGGACCCGGCACAGCTGCTGGAAACAAACGCCCAGACAGGACCGCTAATCAGGCCGGCAAGGACATGGTGTTGCAGACAAGGAGGGTGTGTGTGTGTGATGGCAGAAGGCACGCAGCTGCAACAGTAACGCCCATCCGTGTGCCAGGCCCAATGCAAGGACAGCAGGTGCACCCAACCGAACTCCTAGGGACACCCACCCCACAGTGGGAGGGCCGGGCATCTGGGGGCGGGACACCGGCTGACCCAGCCCATTACCAACCTGGCATATCCCACCCCCAACCCTAGGGGTTACCAACACCATGGAGTGGGACAGGGCGGCCACCTACTGGATGCACCTCATGCTCGCAGCCGAGTGGTATCGCACCTACACCGATCAGCTGCTCATCCATACCACAGAGGTGCACCTGGGCGCCCGGCTGCGAGTTTCCGTGGCCTGGAGCACTTCACGGTCCCACAGGGCCCACCATGGCCTCAGGCGAGCCCTGGCCCGGCTCAGAGGGTGTCTGGGGCTGACCAGTAGGCCTTGAGCCGGGACTGGAGACAGGCAGAGGCAATCCACGAGGCGGCCGCGTGCCTCCGATGTGGGAGGGAGGCCTTGTGCCGGGCCGCCCTGCTCACTATGCCCATTGACAGGCGGATATGGGTCGCCCAGCAGGCACAGTGGTGGTGGGCCAGGGCGTTGGCCCAATGGGACGAGGCAGCCTGGAGGGCCCACTTTAGGATGGAAAAGCTCACCTTGCTGCAGCTCGCTGAGCTCCTCACGCCCTGGCTGGTGCGCCAGCACACCCCCATGCGGACCCCCATGGTCCAGTGGGTGGCCATTGGGGTCTGGGCCCTAGCAACGCCCGACTCCTGCCGGTCCGTCTCCCAGCACTTCGGGGTCGGCCTGAGCACCATTGTCTGTATCCTCCGGGATGTCTGCGAGGCTGTGGGGGGCATGCTCCTGGACAGAGCGCTCCAGCTGGTGGACCCGGGGGCCATGATGGCTGGGTTCGCGGCCGGAGGCTTCCCCAACTGCATGGGCACCGTGGATGGCACCCACATTGAGATCCTCCGCAGGGGAGGCCGCAGAGTATATCAACAGGCACGGGTATCACTCGCTGCAGCTGCAGGCGGTTGTGGACCACTGGGGTCGGTTCATAGACATCTTCACGGGACACTCCGGCCGCAGTCACGATGCCTGGATCATGACCATCTCCCCCTTCTATGCCCAGATGTTCTGGGGGGACTTTGCTGAAATGGGGATGACCTGGATCAAGAGGGTACCGATGCCCCTCTGTATCCTGGGTGACCCGGCCTACCCCTCACCCGGTGGCTGATGAAGGTGTACCTGGTCTCCACAACCCTGTGGAGGTGCTGTACAATTCCCGCCTGTGTTCCAGCAGGACTGTGGTGGAGCGGGCCTTCGGGGCCCTCCAGCAGCGCTGGAGGAGCCCCGCGGCCCGGCTGGACTACACGGTGGAGACCTCAGCCCTGGTGATCGGGGCCTGCTGTGTGCCGCACAATGTGTGCGAGACCGAGGGGGCAGCCCTGGAATACCCCGAGCCCATCCGTCCCTCCGGCCCTGTTCCTCTGTATGTGAATGCTGGCAACCCAAGGGAGTACTGTTATGCCAAGCGCATCCGAGTCGCCCTGGCGAGGCATATCAGCTGGGAGGCCGAGGCATGAGGGCGATCACCACTCGGCCCACCCCCGTGGTGCCCCCGGGGGATCCCAGGGTCAGCCCCTACACGGGAGCCGACCCTGACACACACACACACACACACACACACACACACACACCCCCGGTTGGCCATGAACGGTTGCAGGAGGTGGTACTGTGGCACATGCTTTTGTTTCACCCCCTATTTAGAGGTGCACCCGATTCCCCCCTCCACCCCTGCTGACCCCCACCCCCATAGTGCCCCCCCCAGACCCCCTTCCCCCCGCTCCTCCCTTCCCGCACGTTTCCGAGGACCCCCCCCTCGAGCGCCTGGTGGTTGCCACGGAGCCCTGGGAGCTCTCCTCCCCCCAACTGTCCGTGTCCCCTGCAGTGTCCTGGGATGCCTCCTGGGCTGGTGGGGTGGCCGGTGGTTGGGGGGAGGGAGGGCCTGGAACCTGGGGGGCCCCCCTGAGCGGCTGCATCCTCCGGAGGATTGGGGGGACCAGGAGGTAGATGCATGGTCCCTGCGGCCGTGGGAGTGGCTGGGGCAGTTGGAGAGGGGGTCGGGGCGCCAAGGGATCTGGCATGGGGCCCTGGGCAGGCAGGGTGCCTGGCGGGGCGGCTGCCATCACACGTGCAGGAGCAGAGAGGTCCCGATATCATGGGACCTATCCGTTTTGGCCGAGTGCTCCTGCACCATCTCTGTAATGACCTGCTCCAGCCGCCTGAGGCCTTCCACCTGCCTGCTGTGTTCCCGGTGCTGCCACCTCTGCTCCAGGCGCACCTCATGTCCCGCGCCTCCACCCGCTCCAGGGATCGCTCTATGGCTGCCTCCATCCGGTCCACGGCCACTATCATCCGCTCCCCCTGTTCTGCCGAGGTGCGGACTATTTCCTCTGCCTGGAACTCCCTCCGGTGGCAGACCCGTGCCCGGTACTCCCTCATGTGCTGTGCTGGGGGCACAGGTATGGGTGACCGTGGCTGTTCGGGTTGCCCTGTAGGGTAAATGGAGGTGAGTTGCCTGCCGGCCCAGGTGTCCGCCCCCGGCCCTGGGATGGGCCCGGGGCTCCGTGGCCCCACGGGGCTGTTGCCTTGCCTCTTCCCCCTGCCCCTCTCACCAGCCCTGTGTCCCGGGTCCTCCTCCCAGCCCCCCCTGGGGGCCGCCCACCCAGTCCGCATGCCTCACCTGGTTCCGCTGGCTGCTGCCTGGGCTCTTCGCCGTTGGCCTCCTCGCCCGCCTGGGTCTGGTGCGGGGGTGTCCTGTGCCCTGTGGGCGAAAGGGTGTGTGTGTGTGGTTGGTGTAGGGGTGACAGGGTGGCTGGGCTGGGCGGGCCCCGGGCCCCCATCCCGCCTTGTCTGCGGTGCCTGGGGCTGGCCCAGGCCTGTGCATCGCCCCCGGGCCCTCTCCCTTCCCGACTGCTCGCTTACCCTCTGTCCGTCTCTGATCCCTCCGAGGCCGGTCCCTCTGTGTAAAAAAACACATCTAAAATAAATAACATATAAAACAAAATATAATACCCCACAACCCACCCTACCCCAATCCTCCCACCCCTACCCATCTTCCTCGCCAAAAGTGTGGTGGAACAGCCATGTTTTCCATTGCTTCTAAAAGGAGGGGAGTTCTGGGGCCACCCAGGCCTCTGCCAGGAGGGAGTTCCAAAGCTTCAGTGTGGCCACAGAGAACACCCTCTCCATAGTTGCCCCCCAGGATATACGGGGGCCTTTGAGAAGGGCACTCCTGGCCAACCACAGGGGCTGATCCAGGACCTGGGGAGTGAGGCGGATAGGTTGGGCCTAAGCTGTATAGGACTTTAGAGTAAGCACCACCACCTTGAAATGTGTCCGGAAGACTATAGGCAACCAATACATAGAAAATCACAGTAGCTTTCTCTTTCAGCTACTACTCATACCCATGATATCTTCTTAGGTCTCCATTTGGATTGCTATGTTCCAAAGGCATTGTTACAGGCCAAAGCTAGAAGTACCAAATGCTAATTGCCAGGATCTCTCTTCTATCACTCTTATAACTGATTTCAATAATCTATATCATATTTCCTTTTCTCCAACACTCTGGTCCTTTCCTACTTACAGCTTTTTAAATAAGTCAGTGGTTGAATAAATTAATATTAATTTAGAAAAAATAATTTGAATGCATGTACCTCTTCAAATGTTCCCCTATCTGCTTTTAATTGGAGTACTTAGTCTTCATTACAACCTAATTGCCAATACCTCTTTATTCTTCTAAAACCAGCTAAGTAGCTCAGTTACTTGTGAATTGATTCACTTATTAATTTAATCCCACTTATTTATTTTTTAATTTGCCTACATTCTTGTATTCTACCCATAATATACTTGTTAAAGTCTTTTCACAATAGTTATTCTTAGAGCTGAAACGAGTAGTGACTTTACTACTCCCAAGTAATAACCGCAATTTTGGGCAGCATATTGGGCAGCCAACGAGCATCCGAAGACGTGTGAATTCCTGATGTGCTCCCTGAAATTGTGGTACTGCCTGGGGAGTAGTTAGTTAAACTAAAAGTACCTGCAGGTGGCGGCAAAGTGTGTGTGCTCGCGGTGGCGGGGGGTGGTGGTGTTTGAAATGGAGAGAGGGGAGGCACCACAAGGTCCCATTGGGTGTGTGGCAGGGTGTGTGTGCATGTCTCTGTGCCAGCTGGCTTCATTTTGTTTTCTCCCTTGCATGGAACCCTCTGTGCCTCAGGAAATGGTGGCTGTCCGGGAGCTTCTGGGAGGTGTAGTTTCCAGGAAAGCCTTGTCAGCCATTTACTAAAGCCCACGGAGGTTTTGTAGGTATTATGCCTCTGAGAAGCCCCCAGCCACCCACTGTCTGGCGTTCCAGACATACTGATGACCACGAACTCCCCATCTCCATTCAACCTCTCCCAGAGGCTGTATATAGACATAGACAAAGAGGGGTGGCAGAATGGAACCCTACGAAACCCCACACAGAAGGCCCTTGGGAGAAGTTGTACAATCCCAGAACCACCCGTTGAGATCTATTGGCTAGGAAGGACTGGAACCAGCGTAAAACTGTTCCATCCAACCCAGCCAGGTCCCACAGGCGAGTCACCAACACCTCATAGTTCATTGTGTCAAATGCAGCCGAGAGATGGAGCAGAACCAGCAGGGTTCAATGACCCTTACCCAGCTCCACTCAAAGGTTGTCAATAAAGGCCACAAGTGCAGTCTCAGTGCCATAACCCGAGCAAAAACCAGACTGTGAAGGATCTAGAAAACTGATACAGTCCGGATGCGCCTCTGACTGGTGAGCCACCACCTGTTCAATAACCTTCCTCAAAAGGGAAGGTTAGAGACGGACTGATAGCTTGCCGGGGAATCAATGTCCAAAGATGGTTGGACCTCCTTAAGGGACGGGTCAGACCACAGCCCCCTTAAGGGACTCCGGTAACCTCCCCTCCCCCAAGGAAGTGTTGACCACCCCAGTCAGCACCAACCCCACCGTCTCCTTGCTGGCCTTGACCAGCCAAGATGGGCAAGTGTCTAGCTCGCAAGTTGTGGCTTGCACAGAGCCAAGCACATCCGCCGCCTCAGCAGGCGTCACCAATTGGAATTGATCCCATAAGCACTGACCAGATGGGGCGTTTCTTACCTCTGGCTCTGCCACTGTGTCTAAAAGGGCGACGTCAAAGTTGTGTTCAATGTGAGCGATTTTGTCCGTAAAATATGCCATAAACATTTCACAATGGGCCCTGGAAAACTCTGGGTCCCCGTGGAGACAGGCAGGACTGACCAAACCCCTCACCACTCGGAAAAGCTCCACTAGACGCGACTTAGCAGATGCTAGGAGAGCAGCAAAGGTCTTCCGTAAACCATGGGGACCTGTGGTGCTGAAATGTGGGAAGTGGATGCCTGGAAGCAACCTGATCAATAGCCCTGGCCCACCAGTCGTTCCAGAAGGCCACAAGGGCATTGATGGAGCGGTCGCTGAGGTCTGTGGGTAAATCCTCCCCAGAGCAGTCTGAAACCAGTGGGTTCCATCACCCTCTGAGGGCGGACCGTTCTAATAGGTCCTGCACCCCTATGGACAGGTAAGCACACTGGGATGGTGGCTCTCAGGAGGTAATGGTCCGACCTTGACAAGGGTGAACTAACACCACTCCCAACCATCGGACCCCCTGCGTCAAGGGTGCAGAACAACGGATCCAGAGTATGGCCTCCCTCATGCGTCTGGCTCACCACCACCATCTGGGACAAGGACCATGTTTGCCGTGGCGGCCATGAACTCCAGCTCTGCACCATGCAACCTGGTCTCGGCGTGGATATTGAAATCCCCCAAAACAATAAGCTTCGCGGACCACAAGACCAACTCTGAGACCAGGGCCGCTAGAGCTGACAGGGAAGCCAGTGGGAGTGGGGTTCACGGTACACCAGAAGAGTCCCACTCTGTCCTGGGCCAATTTGAACACAACATGGATGCCTTCTATCAAGGCCTCAGTCTGCACTGAAAACCTCCTAGCAGACAACCCATCCCTGAAAACAATTCTCATCATTTCAGCCACCCTGTGTCCTTCCACCCATCCTTCCAGCCAGCTCCCCATCATTTTGTTGCTCTCAGTACACCCAGCCCTATTTCCCATCTTTCCATTTTGTCTCTGTGGCGTCCTCACTTTCCCCGCCTCCTAATCTTTTTTTTAGTCTCCCTTCTCCCCTGCGTCCTTTCCCCCCTCCCCAATCCATTTGTCATTGTATTGGTTTACTGTCCATTATGGGTTATGAGCAACTCCAAATCCCCATTGCTTCTAATTGGTAATCTGGTTGTCTCTATTGTTTCCCATGGGCATTCCTTCTTGTTCATTTTAGTATGCCCCCAACTTCCTACCCTTTAGAGAGTGTGTGGCTGGGGGCTTCTGGAAGTACCTAAAGAACCTCCCCTGGGCTTTAGTACTAAGTGGCTGATAGGGCTTTCCTGGAAACTACACCTCCTAGGAGCTCTGAGACAGCCACCATTTCCTGAGGCGTGGAGGGCTCCATGCCAGGGAGAAAACAAATGAAACTGGCTGGCATGGAGTCCCTACTGCTCCCTCATCGAACCTCATGGAGCCTCCCCTCTCCCCACACCTCCTCTGCCTCTATTATGGCCCCCCCCCGGAAGTTTTTCATTTCAGAGTGTAGAGCTAAAACGAAACACCAGTCTGGTGCCCTTTGTGAAATCTACATTGCTGGAATCGTCTTTGAGGAGTTGAGCACTGTGGATTCGCGGGTTATACTTGTTTGCACGGGTGCTTGTTTCAACTCTATTCTGTTTGTGTGGTTTTATTCTTCACTCTGCTGTAATATGTGTTTAATTTCAGTTAATTAATTTTTTTCTTATTTTTTCAGAGGAAGCCAAACCTTGACCCTAATTCTGTAAGCCCTTACAGGGGTGTGTGCAGGATCAGAGTCGTGTTTGTGAGCTCCCAGGAGCAGGGACTGTTGTTTGCATAGTGCTGAAGGTAATGGACTCTATTCTCTGAGGTCCTTGGACACCACTGTACTGGAACTAACAAATGCTAACGCTTTAGTCTGAGACATTTCCATCTGTGTTAAATAACCCAGCAGAAAAGCAGCTTTTTTTTTTAACAGTATAAACAAATCCTTTGTAATAGTGTTGTGTGTGCTCTCTTGTCTTTCAAGAAAATTTAGGCATCTGAATTGTGTTTACCGCTATGGTATTGGATTACCAATATTTGAATAACTTTCTTGAAAGTATGTAGGCTGTTGCTGCTGCTTTGTATTTGTTTTCCTCTTGTAAAATTGTTTTTCTGACTAAAACAAACTTGAAGTCTTAGTATTTTTAGAATTCCCCGGTAGGGCTGTAGCGGAATATCGCAGCGGTAGCTATTTCCGGCGGAAGCAGTGTTTCCGCAATTAGTGGAACGGCATGGCAGAGGCTTTCATTCCGCGGTTTCATTCCGCGGTTCCGCGGTTCCGCTTATTTAATTCCGCAACTTAGTGGAATCGTGGAAACATGACATTTTCGCTATTTCCGCAATTCCGCCAGCGCCACAAAATAGCGGAATAGCGGTTTTCCGCAATTTCCGCAATGTTTCCGCAATTTCCCCGCAATTCCGCGATTTGCAGAATTCTGGCGTAATTAGCGGAATATCTGCCGAAAAAAACGAAGTGTGGCGCAGACAATTCCGAAATGGCGGAACGGAATCGCGGCACGGTAAAAGCTGCTGCCGCATCAGCCCTATTCCACGGCCATCTTTGACACGTGCAGATTTTAACTTTTTTCTGAATCTAGCATGCTCACTAGATTTCCAGATTTGCCCTGTTCAAAATGTGTTCGTCCTGCATTCTGTGATGTTATTTCTTACTCTGTTGAATTCAAATTTGTTGTTGTAGAGATGGGTTACTACAGAGACAATATTGTCTCTTAAATCAATTGTGTAGCACATACTTTTTTATGTTTTGAAAATATTTGTCAGTCCCTTCATAACTGACTTACTGTGCAGTAGAAGCAACCAAATTCATGCCCAAAGAAACATGCTAATCATTTTATACACATAGCATATTTAAAAAACTTGTTTTTAAATCTTCTAATTGAGGGATTACATGTGATCAAAGCATCTAGTTCGTATCATGTCACTGTTCCCAGAATTGTGTGTGCTTATAAATGGTCTAATTCTTGTAACTCTAGCTATTGATATGTACACTCATTAGTTCTTTCTGTACAAGGCATGATTTAATGCCTGTTTTCCATCTTTTATCATGTGTATTTACTTTGGCTTTTAAATGTATTTTTTCTTTTCTGCATGGATTGTATTGGCCTATTAGATCTTCAATTTATTATTTGAAAAAATAAAACGTGTTCTTCATCCATATGCAAGTGTTCTATGCTTGGATATGGTTCTAGTTGCCTGCTGCGGGGATTCTTTTTTCCAACCCTCCCCCACCTGGACTCACCTGTTTGCGGGTGGTGCCGGGGGGGGTGTGACTCCTCGCCGCCGCGTCCGGCATTACCACCGCCGCCGCCTCCATCATCGCCGCCGCTCGCCGCTGGGGCCGCCGCCGCCGCTGCTTCGTCCCCGCGGGGGTTACCTGCGGGGACAAGAAGGAAAGAA
>QEPC01015038.1:454305-478967 GCA_003113815.1 Sphenodon punctatus
GATTTTTAATCCCCCACCTGTCTATTTATTTTTATATACCACCAGCTTATTGACATGTTTTATGGTTGTATTTTAAATGTTTTTAAAATGTTTTTTTATTGTTGTAAACCGCCCCGAGCTGCTGTGCAGGATGGGGCGGTATAGAAATCTAATAAATGAAATGAAATGAATAGTTATACAGATCCCTTGCTTTCTGGGTTTATTCTGTCGTACTATGGCATTTAGCAATTCAAGCATAGACTTTTAGCTTTTGAATAAGCTGACAGATAAAATATTGTGTCTGATGTTCAGGATCATAAAATGCATTCTTCTCTATTCAGCCTTTTTTTGGGTGTCCCCTATGGTCTGTACAAGAGTCTAAAGAAAATAATGTAAGTTTGTCATTTGTAGAGTGCTTTCCCCCCATGCCCCAATTTTCACTTGTACAGTTAGAGTTTCTGTTTTATGGAGATGTATTGAGATATTTTAACCGTTTATACAAAGATGCTCCTAATCGTAAATACAAGCTGACTTGCCTCATGCTTCCCTTTTGCTTCCACTTAACTACATGTATTCTGTCTCCTGTGGTTGACTTGGTCCTAGCAGTATCACTTTCAAGGCAATGATTGTCATTTTCCACCACCGAAGGCATTCTCGGGCAGATTAGAGAAGCTCACCTTGTGCCTTTCTGTTCCAAACGGTGGTGATTCTGTGCTTGGCTGTCTCAGGGTGCCCTCATTTCCTTTTCTTTCAGCTTGCTTCTCTTTTTACATGACCCAGCCACTTCAGCTTCTATTTGTTAATGCTGCTAATATGGACTCATGGGATCCAATTATTGCAGTTATGTCTTCCCTAACAGAGTAGTTAATTCAATGTGCTGTGTGTATGGTATTGACAGGATGCTTTGGAAATAGCTGAATTCAGAAGTCTGGATTTTTCATTCTTTTGGTGCTATTAGAGTCCAGCTTTCACATCTGTACAAGCCTGAGTACACAATTTCTCTAATTTTTAAAAAATCTTGGATGTAGTTGAGATATTTTTGTCTTGGGTTTCTGTCCGGTTTTGCAAGTGGTAGTACTGTTGCAAGGACAAGTCTACTTTTAGCTGCTTTTTTCATCTTTTGTTTTGCTGGTTCAGAGGCTCACAATAAGTTCACTTGTTCGAGTTTCTATGCGTTGATAATACATTTTTGTTGGATGTCAGTGTTTCCCTATTGTCAATGTCTTCTTTTCCGGCCCATATACTGATCTTTGTTCTGTAAAGTCATTGCAGCTTTCTTTAGCCTTGTTAAGTTTCCTAGTTTGGCTTCTGTTCCTCTTACATCGAGTTGACATTGTATGGAAAGTAGAGGCTGCGAGAAGACAGCCCCATCCTTAACTTGTTTGTTGTGTAAAACCTACCACTTGGGGTGTGTTGCATGTGTGTGCCAGATCTGGAGGGTTTATTCCAGAAGACTTCTCTGGAGCTGGGATGGGGAATGTTGCTCCCATGGGCTACATCGGGCCTACAGTTGCTTTTTATTTGGCCCTTTTCCAATGTGTAGATTCCCACATAGATACATTCCCACCCTCAAGCACGGAAAGATTCCTTTGAACAGTACCCAAGGGCAAGATTCCTTTGAACAGTACCCAAGGGCATGACACCTAGAGTAGGAACCCCCTTCCAGTTTAACCTCACTTGTTTGAACCAAGGCAGGGTTAAAGTGTACTAGGTAGCTTCCTCTCAAAAACCCTCAGTGTGTTGTTTGCATGACAGTGCTCTCTGTTCATTGTGTTCAAGGGCTTCAGTGCGTGTCATGATTCTTTTTCTGATGTTACTCTAGTGAGTAGATTTTGTTGAATTGGCAAGTGGATTTTTACCACTCTGGGCCTATTGCAAGTTGCAGCCTGACAAGTAATATTTTATGCCTGGTTCATGAATTATTTATGTACATTCAATAGCCTGGTTATGCATTTGCTACACATTTTACAAATTACAGCTTCATAGTGGGTGGTTGTACTTGCAGTTTACAGGACACACTGTGCATGTGAGTGCATCACTGTGGACAGTTTGTCTTGTGGTGTGAGCTGGGGTTGTGGTGTAGAGAGTTGAGGCTTTAAAAAACTAAAACTTGTTTTTCAATCATATCCAAGTGTTATATGGTGGGAAACCAATTTTCCCTTCCAGGGGCCGCTTTAAAGATTAGTACGAGCTTCAAGGACCACATAGAAGTTGAGGGATATATATATTTATTTATTTTTTTGGGGGGGGGGGACACTTGGGAAGAGGAGAGTCCAGATTATGGATCCTGTGCCATAGATCTTCCCCCCTGTATAGATCTGTCCTCTTTAAGCATATCCTCCTCTCTGCTCCCTTCCCCTGAGCTCAGACGTTTAGTGTTTGGGACTGGAAAGGGCCACATAGAAATTAGTCAAAAGCTGTATTTGACCCCAGGGTCTGATGTTCCTCACCCCTGCCCTAAATAAACCATTAAAATACTTTGAAAGGTGGCATGGAGAAAATGCCCTGCATAAGAGAGAACATTTTATTTTACTGTACACGTCTTAACAGGTGTCTTGTAGCTTTTTACTATTTCATTTTCTTTTAAATATTGTGTAGCACTGTTCACAGTAGCACGTGAGCTACTTACTACAGCATAGAAATCTGTAGTTTATTTCCAATGCGCCTTCCATGAGCTCCCTAGCATTCTGACCCCAAGCAAAAATCCCACAGAATGATTGGATCTATTGATGCAGCATGTTTATTCAGCTGGAAAGTTACATTTCCATTCCTCCTGTTTTGCTACATGCTTGTTAATGGTCATTGATCAGCACATAAAAGGCATGAGGAATGGAAATGCAATTACTGAGCTAGACAAATACACGGTAGCAGCAGGCTCCATCAGAAATCCAGTTAGGGTGTTGAAAGACAAAGGAAAAGAGTGAAATAAAACTCGGAGATGGTGTGTGAGGTTTGACAAATAAAACTAATGATCCCTGAATTATATATGAAAATGTTAAACTTGCCAGTTTATGAAAAGTTATGCTGGACTGCACCATCGGACGTCTTTCAGGGCAGAACAATTGTCTGGAGAAGTGTGAAATTGCAGCGCAGTGTAGAAATAGAATAGGCGCTCAGGTTGCAAGCCCTTTAAAAGTCTGGTTTGCCTGGATTGACCTGTCTTGAAGAGGAATATGAAATCCTTAATTGCTGTAGTGGATTATGTGAACAAGGAGTCACTAGCAATGTGTGTGCTCAGAGTGGTATGCTAGATACCTCTTCTTTTGTTGCATTTCCTTGTGTTCCAAGGACCTGTGATAGATCTAAGCGGACATATTTTGGCTATGCAAGGGCAATTTTGCTTTTCAGAACAATTGTTACTTGTCTTATTCTGCAGCAATCTAATTTCCACAGTTCTTGGCCACCTAACCCTGGGACCAGTCCCAACACCCAATGTTATTGCTGTTGCTTTTGCCAGTCTGATCTGCAAGGCCTTTTGTATCCAGTTAATGCTCTAGAGTAAAGCAAAAACCTTATTACTGTAATGTGGGGGAGAGGAGGCAAATATCTATTCGTCCTAGTGCCTGAGATAAGAAACTTGGAGCAGTAACGTAATGGATTCTTCTGTTTTCTTTTCCCCCTCTTCCTCTGTCAGACATAGACGTGTGTTGCCTGAACATGGGTGAAACGGAGCAGAGACCAACAGCAGGATCCCGTTTAGGAGTTCAGGAGAATGCTGGGATCAGTACCTTGGAACATGGACAGAAACTGCCTATGACACCACCAGGGAAACTTATCTCCATCAAAGTCCAGATGCTGGATGATACACAGGAAACTTTTGAAGTTCCGGTAAGGATTTGGAAAGTGAATGAGTATTCAAGGAATTCCTGGGTATAATATGATGTAAACGTACAGGTATTTTGAATTTGTGATTCACAATTGGCTAACTAGTTCATGCTGTCAGGCATAAGTATTGATTTGATGCCGCCCTTATTTGTATGGTCTTTACAGTAGAACAGTACTCTTTAGTTGTAATATGGTTCCTTCGGTTTCTAAACTAGGTTATATTATTTGTAAGAGCTGTGTGATCATATCGAATGTCTTGCTCTTCGTTCACTTGAACAGCACATCTCTAATGAAAATGTGTTCACATATCGATTTCTGTACCCTAATATTGTACTGGTGATTATATCCAGCACCAGTTTTCTCATGAATTTAATTTATTCCTTAAAAAAGAGCAGTGCACCAAAAGCTGGTGACTCTTTCCTCCTTTCATAGAAGAGACAAAGATCCAATAGGATTCTAAATGCAGTGTTAACTAAAACTTCCTTTGAACATATTATTGCTTTATAATTTATCTATGCATATATGCTTCTTATTGATAAAATACAATTCCTGCTTTTTGCATGTATGTAGAAGAAATGTTCCTATTTGTGCCCTTTTCATACGGACCAGTGGTACGAGGGGATGGGTGGAGGCCACAGTGGGTAGGCGTCCCGTCGCATGGATCCCCACCCACCTCCACACACAAAGCATCCGCCATTGGTGTCCATTCTGTGCATGGGTGATGGGTGGAGGTGGGTGGAGCACGGGAGCGCACATGAACCCCTGCCCCCCCCGCTGTGGCGATCGCACGGATGCCCCCCCACACATACACTTCCCATCCACCTGCGCACATGAGTGAGGGGGGGCATCCGTGCAAAAAGGGCCTTGGATTTGTAAAACAGCTTTTCTTCTGAATGATTCAGAATGACAAACGAATTTACCATCCTGGAACTCTCTTCAATCAGATATGAATATCCACATTGTTTCCTTATTAAAGCCCTTAGCCACAACCTACCAACCACTTACACAAGGGCCAGGGCTTCAGTGGGACTATTCCAGAGTAAGAGGTTGGTGGATCGCAGCCCTCAAGTACCATTTCCGTGGTTAAGGAAACAAACCAGAAAAAAAGGGTCTTTTATTTCTTTTTGGGAAGTAGCATAGTGTAAAGACTTGAGCACAGTAGATCTGGCTTTTTTTTTTTTTTTTGGCCATGCTGGTGCAGTATGTCACCTTAGGTAAATTGCTTAATGTTTCTGGATCAAGTTCCCATCTGTTACGAACCGACGTTGAGCTTTGAGATGAGCAGGGTAAAAGTGACAACGATAAGAGTGTTAAAATATTATTATCGTTATTTTACAGATTGGAAAAAATTGATGTAGGCAAGTCAGTCACATATGTGGAAAATGCCCTGCCTTCTTGCTGTAACATCTCCTGTCAGTGGTTCTTTCTATTCTAGTTGTATTGCTAAACCAATGTGAGAGTCTTAATTTCTACATGTCCTGTTCACATTAGTTCATGAATACTTGTAAAGAAAATATGCCGTGACTCCAAGGAGAAGGACTTGTTATGGGTTAGAGAAGCTTGGTATATAGACCAGAAGTCAGAAATATTGCATGTTGCTTTTTTGTTTTGCTTGATCTCTTACACTTTCATGTCCCTCAAGGTAGACAAGAATTATCAAACCCTTAATTGAGTGGAGAAGTAAGTTGAATCTCTAAACACCAGAGCCTCTTGGGTGCTGCTAGAAAAATGTATTATTATTATTATTATTATTTTTCTTGCTGGTGGTTCTTTCCCATGGAGACATTCAGGTTTCTGCAGCAGAACATTAAACCAGTACAACTATTGGCAGTTTCATAAATGTCAATTTGGGGGTGGGGGAGGGTTCTTGAGATTTTGCTCAGTTTCATTGCTGCTTTCACATCAGTTTTATGCTCCTACTGTTGCTTGGGAACTTTGAAGTTTCTGGAACTGATTACATAATCTGTAGCGTAGGACAACACAGCTTTGTTTTACACTTGTTTTGCAAGCCAATCAGTCTAATGATAACATTCATATCCTACAGAAGTTACGAAGCTTATGCCTCTATGCTTACAAGAGAGAACATTTCAGAAGATAGATACTTTTGTGTGTGTGTGTGTGTGTGTACTACACCAGTGTCTATATTTACATGGTTATGGTTACATGGTTGAGCTTTGCTAAATGTTCCAGATTTATTTATTCTTAAATCCACTTGAACATCATTTGGGAAATACTTTTAATAGGAAAAAATGGGTTGTGTAGTAGAAGCAAACATCCCAAGTTAGAGGTGACAAGTTTTTTAATTTTTTTTTTTAAATCATTTGGCAGCATAAACATAGGAATGAATTTTGATTACAAAGGTAAAAAGTACTGTAAATGTTACAGGTTTTGCAGTGAGGCTTCTGGCATCAATTTGAAATAGTGAGATTCAGTATCTGTGAATAAGACTAAACAAGTAAAGGCATCCTTCCAGACAGGAGAATAGAATATTGTTTGTTTGATACGTTGTACTTCAGAAGTGCTACAAATACTTTAGAAACAACTGATCCCCTGCACGCAAGCGTTGTGTCCATCTCTAAAACCCTTACAGTTGAAGGTACTTCAGATTCTATAGTCCTGCAAAATAGTTTGACTACAGTGGGACTCTGCCTATGATTAAGGTTTCAAAATGCTTGTGTGTTATTGTAAGTAGTCTGCATACAAGTGTTTTACTGCATCTAGCTTCTCCAAATATCTCTGGAGGCTAAAGAACACGGGCTGGGTTTGGAGAGCACCCAGGTGTTTCTCTTAACATTACAGTTGGAGAAATATTTGTTTTTAAAAATTGCTGCTAGGTGGAATAATAAAGATGGCCTTTTAAATTAGCCTCTCACGAGAGTCTACTTTGACACAACCTTATAAAAGAAGTTTGATTGTTATATGTTTCTTAGCTGAACATTTTTGTACATCATAAATATGGAGACAAAGTAGTTAGCGTGATATCTTTTGTGGTAACATCCCAGAAATGAGACAAGTACACAGTAATGGATTTTAAATGGCTGCACTCTTTATTGCCAGATTATAATTATTAAAATAGGAAGAAGGAGGAACACCCATCAACATCTAGGGTCCAGTTAACTTGATTTTTAATAACAATAATAACCTTGGGCTGCCTGAGGGATCTCCAGGTTTACACCCTCCTCCCCCCTGGCAGCGTAAACCCTTGGGGCGAATCAGGGTGGTTTGTCCCCTTTAGGGAACCTTATTCAAACTTTCTGTGGGGATTCCCTTAGGTGTAATAACCCATTGGGCATACTGTACCCCCACATCATGGGATGAACACCTGTCCTTGCCGCACCCAGCCCTTGCACAGGGTTCTATTCCCCATCTATTAAGGAGATGCCTTACTTAAATACCTTACTCCTACTTACACCATAATACCCCCTGGACCCACGCCACTAAAAACCGCCAGACTAAGCTAGGCCGGTTTGATTCCCCTCCCTACAACACCTTTTGTATTGCCTCAACTAAACCTTTTAGGTATACCTGCATACCCAGGTCAGATAAATGGACACTGTCCATCCAATATAACTCCAGCTTAAAGTATCTAATTTCAGCATGATTTATAACCTGATCACCCTGAGATAGCAACTGCCTTTCCATTTTTTAATTCACTTTCCTTCTACCCCTGTCCAACTTTCCTGACCTTTTAGCCCACTTCTATACCTGTCTTTCCATCAACTGAGTCCAGAGAATCAACACCCCAGGGAACAAGTTTTTTTTATCTTGGTAATATCCGCCCTCATCCATTTTAACAGTTCCATTCCCTTAACCCACTCTAAATTGTTCTCCCTCAAATGGACATCATCATCATCAGGGTGCCGTGGAAACAGTCCAGTGCGCACCATTGGCATCAGTTGCTCCCATATCATTCCCCGCCTTCCACTCCAAATTAACTCGGCCTTCTCGCTGAGTCCCAGCTCAGAACCCTGCTTCCGTCCAGCTGCTTTAGCCACCTAGTGCCCAAAACTGTGCCCCACGATCCAAACCATTCGTCTCTGGACCATGGCTGTTGACCCTGAAAACATTCAGAATCAAACAGTTACAACATTAAATACCATAGAAAATGACAAATCTATTCTGTAAGAGGCCTAATGTAAGATCTAAATGCACTGGATCGCCAGCACCCAATATCCTTTATCTTTTCCTCAAGGATCCCTTCAGCCGCTGCAACACTTGCAGCTCCAATTCTAAAAGAGTGAGAGCAAACCTTTTGGGATGCTAACCCTGCCTTTTCTTTTTCTTTTTGCATGCTTGCGTAGCACTGCGCTAAACTGGTAACGCATTACCAATGTACCATCCGCATGCACAAACAACATATCTTCAGGAGCTGCTCCCTTACTTGCCCACCACAATAGCTCATCCCTGTCCACACTTGTGCACTCGAATGCCCAGCATTCAATTGCTTAGCTTGACATTGACACAGCAAGTGCTGCACCCCACAACCTTTGGGGGGCCGCAGACCGTCCCACGCAAGGTGGCCTACCTGTCACAACACCCACCTTGTGCTGACCAGAACAAACCTTCCTTGCCAAGTTGTTAGCTGGCACCCCCGAAACCTGCCCACAAGGTGTCCACGTAGAGCCAGGCTCCTGCCCTGGCCAGGGGACCCACTTACCCTTCCATGCCATTCTCTGCCCCCCCGCCACCTGAAGCATGGGTCTGCAACCCTTACAGTGACCCGCACTCTTGTGATGAACTGCCTAACCCCCCAACCACACAACAGCATTCACGCTCACCTGACCTCATTCTTGAAGTCTCACTACTCTGAAGACCTTGTGGGTGCAAGCTGCGGCTTTGGTAGTTATGCTGCCACTCGGTTGGCTAAAATATGCACTGGATCAGTCTCCCCTTCAGCTATCTGTCTCCTAGGTAGTCTGGGTTCTGGAGCATCCTTCCTAAAATGAGATTAGGAAACCCTCCTCCTCCCTGAATCTTGATCCCTTTCCTGTCCTTCCCTTTGCGTTGCAGGCTGCTCATACTCAGCTACAGGGAGGGGACCCTCCACCTGATCTTGCCTTTCCCAACGCTGCACCTCTGGGTGTACGGAGGCGTCAGCAGCGTGGGGATCATCGATCTCCCCTTGGGCCCGAGATTCCACAAGACCAACCACAGGGGATGCAGGTGCTGAATCATATCCTTGCACCCACCTAGCTTGGTCTACAGTGACAACAGCAACGGACTGTTCTCATCGCCCTGCCCAAGCTCACCATGGATAGAACCAGGCCGCTCCCCGTATCCCCCTCTTCCTCGAGGAGGGTACCTAGCTGGACCAGGCCTATCACCTGCTCTCCCTCTCCCCTTTTTGGGGCCATCACCCTTATTTTGGGGCATTGCTGAACACAAATTTGTCCCCTAAAAACCCAGATGGGGTAAACAAATTGCCCCCACAGCAATCCCCCACTTTAGGAACTGCCAAGAGTTATCACACCCTCCCCTATTCCCAGGGGTAAGGAACCACTTCTAAAAATGGAGGGATGCAAGCCTTCTCCATTTCTTCTTCCACCGGGAGGGCTCCAGCAAGGCCAACACCCCCACCCCCTTTAATTCTACACGGCTCCCAACAGACATTCAGCCCAGACTCACCTGCCACCAATTAAATTGCCCCTCAGCCACACTCAGCTCAAACGAGACGGTGAAGGATCCAAGATCACTGCTTCTCCACCTCACACTCTTGAATGGAGAACGAGGTGGTCAGTTTAGCCCTTCCCTCTGGGGAAAGTCTCAGAGTGCGATCTTTCAACTGCACTGAAAACCCCCAGTTGCTTAGCAACCGTATGGGGCTCATCCTGCCGGCGCGAAATTGCACTGGCTTCCTCTTGCAGCCTGGTGGTGTCCCTTGCTCTTTCTTCACAGAGGGAGCGGGACAAACACCTCCACCCCCCAGATCTGTTGCTGCGTGTGGGTGTGTGTGAAGCACTTATTGGACCAACTGTTGTCTCCATCTCTGTCACTTGGTACCAATACGGCATCCACTCTCAGGATCATAAATATGGGTATGCCCTCTCATCTTTGTTCTAAGATCTACTGTCTACCTCTACTATATAGTAGAGGTACGGTACATCAGAAAATGTGCATTTATAACTGTGGGGAAATTTATATTCATCTATATTAGATTTAGCTTGTGCTTTTTAGTCTTTTTGAAAGATGACCAAATAATAAAAATGCACATTTGTATGTTAAACTTTTGGGAGGAGTAACCCCAAGTATATGAGCCAGGACTAGGGGTGAAATGAGTATCCTCAAAAACAGGACTATCCATTGGAATTGTAATACCTAATTCAACTCTGTAACATTGGGTATTAATTGGTACCTGATTATTTATTTATTTACACTGTTTATATCCCACCTCTCCTGACTAGGCAGCTTGAGGCAACTTACAAAAATGAAAATATTTAAAAATATACATAAAATATATAAAATACATAAAAGGCAGGCATTAAAGAAAATAAAAAACCCATCCTCTCCCCCCCACCCCCTTCACCCACCCCCCTCATCAAAGGCTTGGCAGAACAGCCAAGTCTTGCACTGTTGCCGAAATGAGGCGAGGTCCGGGGCCACCTGGGCCTCCATTGGAAGGGTGTTCCACAGCCTGGGAACCGCCACTGAGAACGCCCTCTCCATTGTAGCCCCCTGTGCCACCTGGGGGACACCAAGATGGGCACCGCAGGGGGTCGATCCAGGGCATGGAGGGTGAAACGGTCACATAGATAAGAGGGGCCCAGACTGTATAGGGCTTTATAAGTGAGCACCAACACTATAGGTTAGTGCCCAAAGGGCTAACCGATGTATCGATTTAGTGATGTCCCATATTGATTTACTGGTTTTCTATCCCCAGAATCAGTGGTAAAATGGAAAATTTGATACCTATTGGAGGTATTTGATGGAAAATTTGATTCCCAGCATTTTGGGAAATAGAGTCCCTGACTTGGTACCCAGGTACAACAGATCACCCAAAACTGGGCAAAAACAGATTACCCATTTCAGCTCTAGCTAGAACCTTTTAGTTCTAAAGACATGATTTTCCATAGTTCAGGGCAACTGATCCTCTATTTAAAAAAGGAATTGTACAGAAAATATGCAGAATGCCTTGTATTCTAATGGTTTGCTAAATAGACAGCATCCTTCAGGTGAATTTCAGGAGAGGGCTTTGTTGCTAACAGTTGCACTTGGCGGAATGGATCATAAGCTGACGTGACTTCATACTGTTAGCTGTGGGAAATGGTATTTATGCATGTGCAAGCAATTGTTTTGGACAAATAGACACCACTACTTTCAAAACAGTTGATTAAAAAAATTGTGACATTGCTGCAAATTCTGATGCACATTTGATCAGTTTTTCATTCTTCTAAAATGCATCAAAATGTAGCTGAAAATAATTGTCAATTGAGACTCATAAAAAATTCAACAAGAATTGCTCATTTTTGTTTGCAGAAAACAGCAGAATGAAGTCATTTTCTCAGTTTTTAAAAGATGATAGAAAGCTTCTAGTATCACGTGAATGTTTCTATAGTTCAAGCTGTTGGCTCTGATCTTTTGAACCTTCTGTACCACTTCCCTGACTTTCATTTTTCCTGGAACTGCTGACTTTAATCTGGGTGCTGAGCACCTCTGGAGTTTAGGCTGTAAGTTTACAGTTACTGATTCTCTCCATTTGGTCACTGCTTACAGCTCCTAGGCTGCATGTTTGCTCTGTGGACAGATTGTGTGCAAGAGTTATGGTAGAAATTGGCCCCCTGGCTACCTGGTGGCTCGTTTCCTTTCTTCTGAGCTAGCATCATTTAAAACTAAGCTGCTACTTAGGTTACTCCAACAATCTTGTGTTTTCCCTCAGTTAGCAATTGCCAGAAGAGACTGATCATAGATCTTTGTTCTGCTGCCAATCTGTTTTAAATAGGGTTTCGTTGATCTACAATTAGCCAATAGCCTTTCTGTGGGCAAGACAATTTGCATTTGGTTTAGGTGAGAGGGGGAGAGGCGGCTCTCGCTAGGAAATAACTTCTTGCCCAAAGGACTGAGCATGGCTTGGGAAGCAGGAAACATAGGCCGTTTTCACATGGATGCTCCCCCTCACACAAATGCCGTGGTGGGTGTGGAGGATGGGTGGGTGCCCGTGGGGATGCGTGCGTGCTCCCACGCTTCACCCACCTCCACTCATCACCCACACCCGATGCTCTGTGCATGGAGGTGGGTGGGGGTTCATGGGAACGCACCCCCACACGCAACGTTGCCCACCCATCCTCCCCATGTGCCCACACCTCTTAGGAAAGGGCCATAGGCTCTCCGTGTGGCCGGACACTCTGCAGTCCAAAGCCTGTGTCTCCATTTTCTCCCCTTCTTCTTGCAACTAAGTTGTGTTAAGTGCTGGATTTTGTGTTTTCACCAAGATAACTTCATAAAAATGTAAGGAAACCTTGACCAACCCCAGCTTCTTTCCCAAAGATTTTTGCCATTTTCCTCTCAGGTAGTCCCTAACCTGAGAGAACTGCACTCAGCTCTCCTGCAACCTTGTTTCCATCCTACCAGGCCCTTTTCCCTGCCTGGACAGGGCTCCTTGCAGTTCTTTTCCTACTCCTCTGTGTCCTATCTTCACATCTTTCTGGCCATTTCCTAGCTGGAGGGCAAACAGGCTCCCCTGCTTTTCTGCCTGGCTTTCCACCTTTCAAGAACAGAGTACATTTCTTGGGTCATCCCTTCATTACTGAGCTTGCAGTTTTCCAGCAGATAAACTGCTCACCTGGGCGGGCATCCAGGGTGTTCGCTACCCATTGGGACTTGCCTTTGGTGTCTCTTAGCCTCCTCTTGCCTGGTGAGACTCACCCTGTCATGCACTGCCACTCACTTGGGCATATTTATCTTCTTGTTACCTCTTAGCTGTAATAAAAATATAAAAACTCCATTAAAACAACTCTTCCCAAGCCCTATCCTTTCCTGCTAAATGCATGGCCAAATAAGTAGGTCGTACATTGCCTCCAAAAAATGTTCAGGCTTTGGTGGACCTCCAAAGGACTAGAATTCCAGAGCTATATAGCAGTAGCTGAGAGTGCTTCTCTGCATGTCCAGGCAGTACTGAGTTGGTGTGGTGATAGAATTTGCAAGAGGGCACCCCTGACTAAGCTTGTGGATCATAATGGAACTTGGGGGAGAGGCACAGGCTACCCTTAGTGTTGCAAAACCAAGGCTTACTAGTAATAAAGAAGGTATGAAATTTAGGATTGTCATAACGAGTGCATTAAAAGATGAGACAGGTGTAGCCTAGTGGATAAGGTGCTGGACTTGGACCTGGGAGATAAGGGCTCATGCCCTGGCTTATCAATGAACTTGTTGTGTGGCCTACTGGCCTTGGTCAAGCCACTGTGTCTCAGCATCAGTTTCCCATTTTAAAATGGGAATGTGTATGTATCTGTCTCTCCCTGTGTTCTTCCTTGTGCATGCTAGATATTAAGCCCCGCAGAGCAGGGACCTGTCACTAATTACAACTGTTAAGCACCAGGCACATTGCTGGCAATATAAAAACATCACCCATCCTATACCTAGCCCTTTGCTATAGTTGCTTGCTTTCTAGAATTAACAAATGAATTAGTGGAGTAAGGGTGAGGCATATGGCTGATATATTACAGAAATTATGGTCCAGATTTACAGAAATGCCAATCTCAAATGTTCAAAAATTGAGGCAGACCCTAATATTGTGATATTTGAAAACCGTGTTCTGGGTCTTGAAGGCACATGCTACAGTTACATTTTCAAGCTTTTCTTCACAACCAATGAGGGTTAAAACATTTATTTTTAGAAAACTAAAAGCTGAACTACCCCAACCTTCTATCAGAAATCTTGCAGTTTCAACCTTACCCCATGAGTTAAGACCAGAAATATTGTCTCTTTTGTGTGTGCGTGTGCGTGTGTGTGTGTAAAATGAACTGTTGTTTTAGTGCCAGCAATGTGCTTGACACTGAACAGTCATTAATTAGAGAAAGGTCCTTGCTCCCAATGGCTTATATTTTGGGATGGACAAGGGAGAGGGCAACATAGGGAGAAACAGGGAGACCTTTCGAGAACTGTTGATCAATGGAATAAGTTGCTCAGGAAGATTGTGGAACCTCCTTCCTTGGAGGTTTTTGAAACCCATCGGAACAAGCATCTGTGTGTGATGCTGTAGGCAGGGGATATCCTATCATAGAGCACGGGGTTGAACTTAAATTAACCATGAGGTCACTTCCAACCCTGAAATTCTATGATTTAAGATTTCAGTTTTCAAACCGTGAACTTTGCCTTTAGAGATCAGTCAAGGGGCTGACAAATAGTTTGCTTACCGGAAACATTCTTCCTAAAGGCAGAACAGAACTGAACTCAGTAGCTATAGAGGCAGAAGACTACAGGAGTTGCCCTTGTAAAGATGTCTTTTTAAAAAAAAATAGCTTTCACTGTAGAATTTCAGACCTTTCTTTTCTCTCTAGTCTTGATTTCTCCTGGTGTTTTCTTAAACTCAACTCAAAAAATTTATTTGTTTAGCCGTTGGCCATAACAATAATACCTTACAATTCCATATACCAAAACTATAAAATACAACAATACTACAATGTCATAAAAATAACAAAATAGAATGATTTGCAGAAGGATAGTTTGTTTATTTGCCTTCCAAATCCTCGCCTGTCATACCCCATGGTATCACAGCCGAGGAAAAAGATGGAGGCAGGACTGGGGCCGCCACGAGGCGAACCCACTCCTGAACATCCCCGTATCTTATAACTACCTTTATATGGTGCAAGGTGCCTTGCCCTTCCCGGGGCTTGTGGCAGCACACTTGACCCCTGCAAAAAGACAGTCCCAGTTTAAAACAAAAACAACAAAAACTTTTTTCATTCTCTGTTTTGTCCTCTGGGATTAGTGGGTCACATTTATTTGTCAGAAAATATTCTTTTTCAACTAAATGCAGGTTAGTGTGTCTCAGGAGAACCTCTTTTCCTACTGGTTGAGATTTTTTGAAAGATTAATTTGATAGGGGGTTTACTGTTAATTCTCTTGACACTCATATTTCTTAGTAACTAGCTTTCTTAAAAACGGTTTCTAAGCTGCCCTGCGACAGCTGAAGAGAAGATACAGTCGAAGTCTGTGTGGGTGGCAGCCACACAATAGCATTAAAACATATTCCCCCAAAGCATAAACAGCCAAGTAAACCCCACAAAACTTTAAAAAACAAACCGACCCCTTCCCCCAAACCCAACCCAACAGTTTGTGTAGTGGAGGGGGATGATAATTGGTGCTTACTGCTTGCAAAATGATTTCCCTACAACCAAGCCAGTCATTATTATTGTTAGTAGTAAGATTATCTTTTGATTTTATATCTTGCCCAATTCCTGAGGCTCTGGGCGTCTTGCAACAGATTAATAAAATAAGTAAAGCACAAATAAAACCCCATCCCAATCTCCCCCACTAACTCCTACTGTCATGCTTCTAGACACATGAATCTCCACCCCACCCCGCTCCCCTGGGGAGAACAGATACTTCTACCCTTCTCAGGGGGGGTTGTGATTGTCTCAAAATCCAACCCACCATACCATCCTCCCAATAAAGCTCCCCAGTAATACATAAAATAAAATTTTGCAAAAGCCTTTCTCATGCCTCCTCTTAGAACATACAGGCAAACCGAGACACAACATCTTCAATTTCTCCCTTAGTTCTGATTTTGCTAAGGAGAGCCAAGCTTCACATTGCCACGTTTGGAGAATTAAAAGAATTTTAGTATATAGATTTCTATTGCCTTTGCTTTTGTAGCCTTATAACAAACATGTACCAAATTCACACAGCAACCACCCTATTAAAAACTTAATTTTTAGGTACAATGTTTAAATTCCTTTGGGGAAAATAAATGCTTTCCTGTAATGTTTATTAATACGGTAATTACTTTATCCTGCATTTTCATCCCTCTGTCAATATTCAGAGTGACTAGTAGACTTCTGTAAGTAATGTTTTTTAAAAAAAATCTTAAGTAAAAGAAAGCTCTGCAGAAAACATGAAACAATGTTCTATGTTTTTGCAGCCAGCTTCCACTGCTACGTGAATTGCACTTGCCTCTAGCTTTGGAAATGAACAGCAGGTCAGATGTCAGCTATTCATCGGTCTAAGGCTTTATTCTCTCATGCCTGAAATTATTTGGCCATTGCTGTCAAACTATTCCCAATGAAAGTAGGACATTAGAATATTCACTAATTGTCACAACTGCCCAGCTGGGTCTTCTGGAATTATGAAAAGCGAGAAACATTTATATTTTATTTTTTAATAATGGAAATGCAACAGTTACAATTCTCAACATAATTATTTTGGGAATAAACTCTGACAGGACTGATTTTTAGCCGAGATAATTAGGTTGTCTCTGTTGAAAAGCAATTTTAGTTTTTAGTAATTTTTAAAAAACCTGACTTCTTTAACCTGAGGCAAGAAATTGTCAGCTGCTAAGTACCTTTATGATAGCATTACCTAAAATGAATTTTAAAATGGGACCACATTTGGTAGTACAAACAGCTTAAAAACTTTCCATATTTGAGTAATACATATTAAACAGATCTGTTAGGCTCTTTTTCACATTAACGTCTAAGGGTGAAGCCACATGAAACAGAGTGCTAAGGCTACCATGCCTTGGGTAGGCTTGGCCTGCTCTGGGCAGACGGGCCATGCAATAACCAGATGGTTATCGGCCCAACGCATCAGGGAGGACATACCTTAGACCTTATGTTTTACACCAGTCTTGAGGCAGGAGCTCAGATAATGGGGGAAATATCAGCTGTGCCTTTGTCATGGACAGATCATTACCTCCTGTAGCCTCTCTCCTGGTGCATGTCTGCCCCCAGAAGGGTGCAGAACCAATTCGAATAGTTCTCCCCCGGAGACTGATGGAACCAGAGCGGTTCCGGAATGCTCTGGGTGAGAGACCCCCTGATTTTGACGACCATCTCGTGAATGACCTCATTGTGTTATGGAATACTTTGTTGATGGAGGCCATTGATCAGACAGCTCCTAGGCGTCTGTTTCCCATACGGCAGCACCGCAGGCCTCCTTTGTTTTCTGAGGAGTTGCAGTTGCTGAAGCGAGAAGGGCAGTGGTTGGAGCAACGGTGGCATTGTTCGTGTGCTGAAGCCGACAGATTGCATCATAGAGCTAGTGTACGAGCTTATGCCGTGGCTATGTGGGTAGCAAAAAAGGAGTATTTTGCTACCCTCGTAGCGTCTGCAAAATCCCGTCCAGCTGAGCTTTTCCGGGTGGTGTGGAGGCTGGTCGGTCTGGCCTCCCTCCACCTGGGACTGGAGTGATCTAGTGCTCACTGTGACATGTTCGTAGATTACTTTGTGGTCAAAATCGCTCATATTCACCATGACTTCAACGCTGGGAAACCAGAGGTTATGGAAGCCTTGCCTTGTCCGGGTTTGTGGGATCAATTTCAGTTGGTGACACCCACCAATACGAAGGATGTCCTGGGGGTGGTCAGGACCACCTCTTGTGAATTAGATCCGCGCCTGTCCTGGCTGGCTAAGGCCTGCTGGGAGACACTGGGGCCGTTGTTGGCTGGGGTAGTCAGTGCCTCCCTTCGGGAGGGCAGAGTGCCGGGATGTCTTAGGGGTGGTGGTGTGGCCTCTGCTCAAGAAACCATCGCTTGACGTTGACTCCCTTGCCAGCTATCGGCCTGTCTCTAACCTTCCCTTTTTAGGGAAGGTTATTGAATGGGTAGTGGCTCAGCAGCTACAGGAGCATCTGGATTATATTGGTTTTCTTGATCCCTCGCAGTCTGGATTTCATCCAGGTTATGACACCATGACTGCATTTGTGGCATTGGTTGACGACCTACGCCGGGACTTGGATCAGGGTCGTTGGCTGCATTTGATACCGTTAACTATGAGATGTTGGTGACACGCCTGCGGGACTGTGCAGGGGTGGATGAAACGGTTCTTGAATGTTTCCTTTCCTTCCTGGCCAGAAGAACTCAGCGAGTGGTGCTTGGGGGTTATTTTTCATCATACCGAGACCTCTGTGTGGAGTCCCGCAGGGTTCTATTTTGTCTCCTCTCCTGTTCATGCAGCTGCTCGGCGAGGTAGTCAAGGGATTTGGCGTGCCGTGTCATCAGTATGCTGATGATACCCAGCTCTACCTCTCTTTTTCATCGGACCCAGGCCCAGACATCTCAGGGCTTACTCGGTGTCTAGCAGCTCTGGGAGACTGAATGAGAACTAAGCAACTGAGGTTGAATCCTGACAAAATGAAGGTGATGCTGGTGGGTAAAGGGATGGAGATGATGGCCCCCGTTATTGATGGGGTTTGTCCTCCGCTGGTCTCCCAGGTGCAGAGTCTGGGGGTGCTCCTTGATTCACAACTCCACCTTGATGTTCAGGTGAGGGCTGTGGCAAGGAGTGCTTTTCGCCAATTATAACTGGTGTGACGGCTTCGGCCATATGTTTCGGACTCTGACCTGGCCACTGTCATCCATGCCTTCATCACCTCTAGGCTGGACTGTTGTAATCTGCTCTACGTGGGGCTACCCTTGGTGATGGTTTGGAGACTGCAGCTGGTGCAGAATGTGGCGGCCTGTCTCCTGGTGGAATTGGGCAGCCGAGAGCATATTGTACTGGTTCTCTGATCTCTGCGCTGCCTGCCTGTAGTCTTCCAGGGCCGAATCCCGATTCAAGGTGTTGGTGTTTTGCCTATAAAGTCCTAAATGGCCTAGGCCCTACCTATTTGCGGGACTGCCTCCCCTCCAGATTCTAGATCAGCCCCTGCGGTCATCCAGGGGTGCCCTTCTTGACGTCCCCTGAGTCTTCTGGGGAGCCACATTGGGGAGGGAATTCTCGGTGGCTGCACAGTGACTGTGGAATTCCCTTTTGCTGGAGGCCCGATTGTCTCCGGATCTCCCCTCTTTTCGACGTAGTTGCAAAACCTGGCTGTTCCGCTAGGCATTTGGAGGGAGAGATGGGTGACGGGTGGGAGGGGAGGGATTCCCCCCCCTAATTATCCTTATTATGAGCTGTTTTAAAATGTTTTAATGTTTGTTTGTTGTAAGCCGACCCAAGCTGCTGTGTCAGGAGGGGTGGGGTATTAAGATTTTTTTATATATAAATAAAATAACTTCTTTGTGGCTGGCACCTGCCAAATGTTTTCTCTGCCCTGGGGTGGGGAGAGCAGCTGGCTGCTACACAGTGTGTCCTTGGAAAAAAATCAAAAATTTGGAAAAATGCCCAAGGTGGGGCAAACTGTGTGCCCAGGTCATGCATGCCCTGCTGTGAGCGGAGCACTACTGCAGGGCCTTGAACGGTGGGCACTGTCACTCGTTGCGTGTGATCACATCACAGGTGGGGGTGAGCTGTCGGTCTGGCCAGGGGAGGGAGGCAGGGTCATGTGCCTGCTCATGTGTCCAGTGCCACGGACCGCTTTGGCAGTGGCCAGCCAGCCCAGCTTCTTCATGATTGTCTGCCTCGTTCCCTGCACTGGCCCCGTGTAGTGGTGGCAATAGCCTGCCACGAGGCTGTGCAGGGATTGGGCCATCACAGCTTGTCTGCCTGCACCCCAAGTCTTCTCAGAAAGTACCTCTTCCTCACTATGCCTGTCATTTTCTTTGCAAAACTAGACCTAGGATGGGTTTATATCTGACTTCTGCTCTAATCTGCTCACCTAAAATACAGGATAGCAGGTTGGGTCAAATATTCCTTTGATGGCCTCTTGCTTTTCTTGTCTGCTAAATTTCCATATGGAGAGGGCATTGTTACCACAGCACTTTAAATTCTTGTTGCATGTTGGGAGAGGGCAGTATGGATTCCCATGTGCTTTATACAGCTGCATTAGGGGTATCCTCTTCACTAGGATAGGGGCTTCAAAGCATGAGTTGTCAGGGGGGACATACGTGGGCACCAGTTCCCTCTGTCCCCTAGGAACATGCATGAGAGAGAGTAAGTAGGTTGAGCTAACGGCTGAAGTAGAAAAGAAGCTCCCATTATATCAGCTAAGGAAAGAAGGAGCTGTGAGAAATGTCCATTTTACTTCGGGCCTTTTTAAACGGACAGAGGGGGATGGGCGTTTTGCCGTGGTTGGTGGAGGTGGGACACGGACACACAACCACCTCCACCCATCTCCACCCACCGAGCCTCCTCCGGTTTTCCGGAGGGCTTCATGGGTGGGGTGGGTGTGCGATGGGTGGGGGTGGGTGTTACGTGGGAGCTCGCACGCACCCCCACCCATCCCGCTCGGTGTTCACACAGGCGAACACTGAACGGACACCCAGCCACTGCTGGCCGTATACACGGACGTCCCCCTCCCCTCCCGCACACCTGCCCGAACACCGAGCGAGGGTGGGGGGTGCGTCCGTGTAAAAACTGCCTTTGTCTTTACACAGAGCTGGTTAGTTGGCTGATTTGTGGTGAGTGTGTAGTGCCATCTCATTTTAAAAATATCTACTCCCTATTTCCATTGTGCCTTTTCTGAGGTTCAGTGACACTGGCTGTGCTATAGACTATACTTTACTGTGGAATTGTCCTAAATAGCACAGTTCTGATCCCCAAATTTGATCTTTTCCCTTTTTTTACATTTTGAACGGTAAGTCAAACTTTGGGATCTGTGTAATCAATGAGCAGCATCAGGTCTTGGGAGTAACTCTTCTTGTTCCCTTTACTTTTGATGCCGCTGGCAATGCTCCTTGGGTGAAGTCTTCTATCCGTGCTCAACCACGTTAAGCTCACTCCACGCACTTGAACTCAATAGCAAGGTCGTAATGGCTTCTGCTCCCACATTTTCCACAGTACACAACGTGACTTTGTTTTGTGGTCAAATGATACAGAGTAATGAGTTAATGGAAGGGCCATTTGTGTGCTTTCTGAGTCAGTAATTTATTTCAAATGCTGATCTTCTTTAGGGATCAATCAAGAGAGGTCTTGCCATTAAGTATACATGGTTCATTTCTTGTATCTTTTACATTTTTAAGAAAATCTACCCCTGTTACCAGACCTGTCACTAGATGAAGGAAAAAAAAGTTTCTTTTATTATAAATGAAAATTAATAAATTTCTCTTTGGTCCTTTAATTCCTTGCTGGATCCATCTGCCATCAAGTTCCATTTCTTTTTTTATTCCAAAAACAGTCTTCACATCAGTTTCTAGCCATCTTCCTGAACCCATGCTGCATTTCATCAGGGAGCCTCATTTCTTCCTCCTCCTCCTCCTCAAAATAGAGGAGTCAGAATCCTTTTTCCCATCCAGAAGTAGGTCTTCCTTGACCTACACCTCATGTTAGTCAGAGCCATTACTCTGGACCCATCCACTTTGTCCTCATGCCTGCCCTAAGATATCTGTGACACAGTACTGGTTATTACACACAAAATAAGAAATGATTATAATCCTGATGTCATCTTATCCACTCTTTGCATTGCCAACAAATGTGATTTTAATTTTAATTTATTTATTTTAGTTCCAAATTCTAGCATGTTCTTGGCATCCCCCTCCCCTGTTTAACTGCATTGATTCGTATCCCAGGTCAAGGAGAGTTTGGCTTGGTAGCTTGCATGCTATCTCTGCCCTGGGGTACAAGCACTGCCAATTTCTTCCAGTCTACCCATTTTGGTCCCCCTGCTTCTCTTTGCTTAGCATCCTTCTGCTTAACTTGCTTGGCCAATGTCTCTTCTGCCACAGTTGGACTCTGGGTATCTGCCAATTCGTGTTCTCAACCCTCCAGTTTTGCCTAGAGTCCATCATAATGTTACATGCAGTTCCTCAGTTTTCCAGCAGTTTGTTGGGTTCCAGGGAAAGGGAATTTACTGAGATCAGACTATCAAGCTGCTGAGGGAGGAAAAGCGCAGCACTATTTTGTGGTGAATAGAAGTTTAATGCTCTGCCCAGAACAGTAAACTTCTATCCACCACAAAATAGTGCAGCTCTTTTCCCTCCCTCAGCAGCTTGGTCTGTCCCCTTGGGCACAGGAAAAGAGCGTTTGTGCCGCCCTTCTGCTTTTTGGCTCAGACTATCAAGCCCTTGTCTGCAAATATAGCAGTGTTTGGGTGGGGTCCAGTTACTCTACCTGGTTCTGTTTACTGTAGTCAAGATTTCTGTTAGTCACAAACTGTACTAATGGCATCGACTACCCTTAGTTTAGTTAGGATTAGACATACCACAAAGTAGAAATCTAGTCAATTTACAATAAGTAACTGAAAGCAATTTCAGGTGGTACAGTCGCAGTCATGTTGAGAGATGAGTTAAAATAATAGTCCCTTCTTTGTAATTGAGATGGGACCTTAGAGGAACATTGTTAATGTGCAGGTTAACAAATTGTTCAGACAGAATCATGATTAAGTTGACAGTGTCTTTGTTGGCAGATGTAATGCAGACATTAAAAAATAGTACCAGATTTCCTCTCAGTTGTGATGTTGATGCATAATTGACTATTGCCTCTGACACAATTTACCCAAGTGACATTCTGAAAATACTTGAAGTCTGATTAATTGTGGATACACAGAGCCCAACCAATTGTGGATACAGACCCCAATTTCAGGGTAGATATTATGCACCAGGAATACTCTTAGGTCTAGAAAACATACTATCTTTGCCTTTTTTTTTTAATTAAAAAAATTAGGATAAATTAATTCATTCACCAAAAGAAGATTTTGATTAGTGCTGCAGCTTGGTTCTTGGTTTTTCTTGGAATTTACTGAGGAGCAGGCTATTCAGCCTCAGTTTGCTGAGTATCGAATTTCTGAGGACTTGCCCCCAAAGTTCAGTACTCGGCCAAACCTTGGCCAAGTGCAGGGAGTGAGGGGCAGAGGGCAGCAGGTGGAGGAAGTAGTGTAGTGTGTGCCTAGGAAGGGAGGTGGGGTCTAGCGGAGGCTCAGGGGTGGAGTACATAAGAGGAGTGGGGACCTAGCGGAGGTCAGGGATAGTGTACTTACCTTCCAGAGGGGGTCCTGCAATGCATGGCCTTTCCAGGCTGGTAAGTTAAAAGGGGGGAGGAACTGAACATGCTCAGAAGGGCTTGAATGGCCCCTTCTGAGCATGCTCAGACCTTTCCAAGATGGCACTGGCAGTGTCCGTATGCTGCAGGCACCATCTTGGAAGTGGCCAGCTGATTCTTCTAAAAATGCCCAGAACCGACTGGCCACATCCAAGATTGCACCCGCATCATGCGGACACTCCACCGTGGAAAAGTCTGAACATGCCCAGGTTTTTTTTCTTTTAAATTACCAGCCTGGGAAGAGGCCACATGTTGCATGACCCTCTCTGGAGGGTAAGTAGACTACCCCATACCCCCTGGTAGGCTGCCACCTCCTCTACCCTGGACCCCACTGACCTATTCCTTCCCCTTCTGGTACCCCTCCCTGCTGCCTCCCCTCCTCTGAATTCTGAGTATTCTCTGTGGGTCCGACCTGAACACTCTGGACAAATACTCAGACCTTCGGAAATACTTGTGAATCATTATTTTTTTTTATTCTTGGAACAGAACTTTTGTTGATTGATAAGAAATTGCAATTGCACTGTTGGAGTACAAATAGCAAATGCTGGGCTATGACTCAGTGCCAATTTACTTTGATAGCCTTCTGGCAGAAATAAAACTTCAATTATATGATTATTTCTAATAGACGAACAGATTTCTCCATTCTTCCCACTGAAGCCTTTCCTCCCAATTGCCTCAGCTTTCTGTTTTTCCGCCAGTCCACCATCCAATTCAGGTTCCTGGTCTCCTTTCCTTCCTCCTTCCACCCCATTCCTATCCTGACCAGGTTGCTCATGCTGAATTTATTTATAACCTATTTGAAAACGGGAATCAGTTTGTGGGTGCACATAGATGGTATTTAGAAGAGAGCGTATCTTGCTCAGGGTCTCGTTTTATAGTGTGTCGTGTCTCCCCCGGCTCCTCTCTTTTCCAGTATCTCATTATCTTACATAAATTGTCTGATTTATGTTCCTTCTTCTTGCATCTCCCTCTTTAAGTCTGACCAGTGTTGTCTTTCTTAACATTTCAATGTATTTGTCATCCTAGAAGATTTACATTTTGTATAGCTCTTCATACTACCTGTGAAAAAGTTCTTGCCCTTTCCTTAATTTCTCTCTCAAGGACAAAACAAGTTGCACTGAAGTCACTTAAACTGGGCATAAATCCTTCTTTTTTTCTTCACATTAATACTCCAAATCCTTTAAAGTAGTGGAGTGTTTTCAAAACCAACTGAAATAGAACAGGTTACACCACCAAGAGGATATATGTACCAGTGTCTTTACAGAGAAGGGGATAATGCCTATAAAATCTATAATGCCTATTTTCTAGTTTCCAGACTCACATCTTGGGTTAGTTAGAAGCTAAAATAAAAAGAGGATTGATTGGTAAAAGTAAAAAGGATGATAGCATTTCATATATGAAAGTTTTGCATGCCACAGATTTACATGCTATGCTGCATCTTGAATGAGAGTGTTCCTTCAAAAAGTAAAAGACTCACTAAAAGAACTTTGGAAGCCAAAAATATAAGGAGCCACATATTGTATGTGCTTATAACTGTCCTAGGCTAATTCAGAAAAGGGTCTGCACCCCAGGATGAATCTGAGTTGCAACACTTTCCCTAATGCTTCTTTGGGAAAACATAGGGTGTGGGTAGATATTGATGTTACTGTTAGCTTCTAGTGTCCCTTTCTTGTTTGCGTAGCTGTTATATACATTAGCTCCACTATATATATTTATTTATTACTTATTCATTTAATCAAATGTTTATGCCACCCTTCCCAAAGGTGCTCAGGGTGGCTCACAAACCATAAAAACAGTAAAATACAAAACCAACTCCCCAGACCCCCAATTACATAAAGCAAACACACACAC
>QEPC01015038.1:507289-522252 GCA_003113815.1 Sphenodon punctatus
ATGGTCTCAAGCTCCTCTAGTATTAAAAGTACTCTCCCCCTCAGAATGACAGTTCCTTCCAACCCTTTCTAGGAATATAGGAAAATTCCATGTGAGGCTGGAAGGGTGGGTGTTGTGAGAATGTTCGGAGCCATCTCCAAGAACCTTGTTTACAAGGCAGCAACCTTCTTTTCTTCTTTGAGTGGCTCCTCACAGGCAATTTTTACATGGCTCCGCCAGGGTGGGAGGTCTGTAGGCACACCAGTGCGTGGGCAGGGCATGCACATGGCCATACACCCCCTACCCACTCATCCGCACCCACGGAGCAACTGCTGTTTCCCCCAGTTGCTCCATACGTGAGGACAGGTGGGAGGTGAGTAGTGAGTGGGGATGTGTATTATGTGGGCACGTGCATGCCCCCTCCCGCTCACCATGGGCACGTGCGCCACGTCATTCACACGGGGCTTCCCCACCCATGAACATGCAGAAATAGCAATATATATTCTATCTTGGAAAATCTGCAAATATGGTTCCGAGATTATTATGGCTGCTATTTCACTAACTCTTCTTAATGAAGTTATTACTAACAGGAATACTGTCTTTAAACCCCCACCCCATAACCAGTTCATTTGCACCTCCCATATAATCACTTCACACTGTGCCGGGGGTGCAAATGAAATGGTTATGGGTGGGAGGCAGCGTGAATTGATTATGTTGGACCTGGGGGCACAAATGACATGGTTATGGGGTGGGGCAGCGTGAATTGATTATGGGGGCACAACTGAACTGGTTATATATATAATATGTCTCTTTTCATGGCATAATGTGCTTAATAGGTTGACTGCATTTTGGGTGTCTTGTGTGTTTGATAGCAGTGCCCCCAGGCCTGTGGAGCCGGGCGGCACCTCTAATAGGCCCAGCTGGACACAAAGAGGGGGGCCCATCTTAAATTCTTGGTCAGGGGCCCATTTCACCCTAGCTATGTTCTGTTACTGAGTGCAGCCGCCAAGCACACTGATTGCAGCTTGAACCACAGGCGCTAGCCCCCTGGCTGGCGCCTCTCCAACTCCGGGTCACAGCATGGCAGGCCAGGTGAAGCCTCACCTTCTCCAGCAAAACATGAATTTAAGAAACAGCAGCTAGACAGAGAGCCAACCAGCACCCAGCACCAGGTCAGCCGGTAAGGTCTCATGTGTGTACCTGAACCCTGTCCCCCAGCCCTTCCCTTTGCAAGCTCAAGGGAGTCGGGCACTTCCTCCAGTTCAGGCAGGCAAAGAGCATGTGTGTTTGTGAGTGAGACAGTAGGGGGAGAAGAGTGCATGTGTGTTTGTGTGTGAGAGAGTGGGCGGAGAAATCTGTGTGTGTGTGTTCGTGAGAGAAAGAGACGGGGGGAGAAAAGTGCATGCGTGTGTGTTTGGGGGGGGGAAGAGTGCGTGCATGTGTCTGCATTTTATGTTTGGGAGGATGCCAGCTTTGCCATGATATGTAGTGTGAGAGAGACCAACTGAGTGCGTGGGGAGAAGAGTGTGTGCGTGTGTTTTGAGGGGGCCATCTGCGTGTGTGTTTGTAAGAGAGAGAGATTGAGGGAGAAAAGTGTGTGTGTGTGAGAGAGAGGGGCGGGGGAGAAGAGTTAAATATACAACTTAAAAGTTGTGCAACAACTGATATATTAATGTGCTGATATATTAATCATATCGCACAAAACATCAAAATTTACCAAAACAAAAAACTTTTAAAAACTGTTAAATGCACAACAGTTTTTAATACAAAAAATTTCTTCTTCCCAATGTCACAAAATCATTTTGACTCTAGCTTAAACTCCAAAAAACATACAAATTAATTACAATTACAATTAAAAAAACATTCAACACCAATCATTGCAACAAGATATAAATGCCATAAAGTATGGAAATGATTTCAGAATTTTCTAGGAGTATTTAATATTTTATCTTCATCAACAAATGTAATGTACTTAATTCCTTAACATACATACATACTCTTATAACTAAACTTTAACATTTTTTCATTATTAAACTTTAATTATCATAATTCGACAATGAACAATTTTTTCAGAGTGCATTAACTGTCTCTGCAAAACTGCATTCTGTACAAAGAGTTATATAAAGTTCTCTACACTGACATTAACAGTTTGTTGTATAAAGTATATATAATTTGTATACATGTAAAGGACGAAGTTAGTGAACTTTGAAAAATTGTCTGTTGTCAAATTATGATAATTAAAGTTTAATAATGAAAAAATGTTAGTTTAGTTATTGATAAATATGAATGAGTATGTATGTTAAGGAATTAAGTACATATATTACATTTATGTTGATAAAATATTAAATATTCCTAGAAAATTCTGAAATCATTTCCATGTTTTTTTTAATTGTAATTGTAATGAATTCGTGTGTGTTTTTTGCAGTTTAAGCTAGAGTCAAAATGATTTTGTGACGTTTTTGAGGAGGAAAGTTTTTTGTAGCTCAAACAAGCAAAGGCCAGAAACAACAGTTTCTTATCCTAACAGTTGTGAGCACTGATGTTATTTAAAAACCCTCGAACAAAGAAATGACTGTACACTGAGGTTGCATTGCTGCTAGCATCACCTTTCTACAAACCATGGTACAGCCATAGCAGAATAAAGATGGTGTAAATATCAGTGGTTAAGACAATAATGAGTAATGAAACAGGGATTATGGGAATAAAGGATAATCCATCTAGACTAACATTTTCAATTACTAAAACTATTTTTCTCTGAGCCATTCCATAGTTTGAGGCTTTGTATTTGTAGTAGGTCTGTGCATTGAATTTCAGTTGTACAATCAGTTACTGTAGGTGGAAAAGTGAAATATTGTTGGGGCAAAATTAGTATGTCAAGGCCACAGTTATTTACAAATAAAGTGTGCAAAATATGAAAGTGAAAACAGCTGTCTTGTTTCTCTCTGCTTCTTCCCTGCTCTCCCTTTTGACTTCTGGTCTCTGATCATAGTTGTAGGTCTGTCCAGGACACTCAGGTGGTAAAAGAAGTGGCTGTGAAGCTATCAATAGCTCCTACTTACATGTAATGCCATTATTCAAATCCGCACCCTCGCAGACCATTGGTCTTCCCCATGGGACAGATTTTAATGGAGTAGAGGGAAGCTTGGCTGAGAGTTTCAGAATTAAATCATGGCATTCATTGCCGCAGGAAGCTGTGTAATCAAATGCTTTGGGTAGGAATCCATGTTCACTGCATTTTCCCCATTGGTGGCAATGGGGAAAATGCATTGAACATGGACCCCTGGCTATGGTTGGATTCTTGCTGGATAATATGTTTGACCATTAATAGCACTGTAGCCACAAGTATGTTAAGGATAATCAAGTCTTGTGTGTTATGGGATAAACTAATCACATAAAGAGGCGGGGGGAAAATTGTGCTCCTTTGATCTTCATGTTCAGTGTATTCAGCTGGCAAGGAACGTTATTGTGGTGGTTAAGGGTTGGCTTTCTATGAAGTATCATGTCAGGAGCAGGATATTGCTTTGGAACGACTCTTGTGATCCAGTAGTAAATCCTGTCTCTAGTTGTGCATTACCTCTCCTCTATTCTATTAAAATCTGGCAGACAGAACATTGAGAACTGTTCTGTGGATGAGACCAGTGGTCTGTCCAGTTTCCTGACTCGTGCTATGGCCAGCACTGGAAGATGCAGACACACAAACTATGGGTGCAATCTTTATTTATTCAGATGTGCAAGGAAATTGTGTGTGCTTAAATTAGATGCTGAAGTGCTGTGCTAGACTTCAGTAGCGGACAAATCCTCATTCACAGTGAGGGGCATCATTGTGCCTGTGATGTCAAGATGTGGAACACACTTACGTACCTAGGACATGCATTGAATACTCAGTCACCCTTAAGTGTTGTGTGGGGCTTTGGAGGGTGACCCTGCATGTGCTAGTGAGAGTAGGTGATGTGCAATGATGCATCATGGTGTGCATGGCATCCATGTAAGCCTGGTGTGACACTTTGGTAGGCATCTTACACATGTGCAATGCTTTGAGTGCCTGGATGAATGAGGATTGCATGCGCCCTGTGTTGATAGAAAGTTATTTGGGATAACTAATCTACACAACAGCAAATAAAACAGTTTTCATATACAGTTGGTCACAATAGCTTTTCTTCTGTCATCTCTGGAATAAGACCCTGTTAAGACTCCAATACTTAGAATATTTTACACAAGGTTTTCTCCGATTAAAAAGAGAATCAATGTGATCAGACCTTGAAGCAATATATTTATAAGAGTAGATGTAGATTTCCTTGCATCAAAGAGTAAAAAGTGGTAGAGAGGGGGGAGTAATGAAACTTGCAGTCACAGGGAAATTTTTGCAGTACCGTGGCTCTTTCTGCTGGGGATGTAATTACTAGTTGCAGCTTTAAAAATATTTAATTGCATGATGTGTGTCAGGCTTAGTAGACAAAATAACTGTTTATTGTAATTTATCTTTTTTTAAAAAAAAAACATGCTGAAACAACATGCTCTGGATATCGGAATGGTGATTTTGGCCATTTCTAGCTGGTGTCCTGCTTTTTGTGGTGACTAACTCCAAAGCTTTACTATTCTGTTTATCAATGATCATGACTGTAACAAGGAATCAGCATGGTGGCCCCACTGGCACAAGGGCATCTGGAACTGGACATCATCAATGTCAGAGACTGAACTGAGGTATGCAGAGTATAGTGTAGGGGGATTAATAGTTTATCTCCATGCATTTGTTATTATTAATCCATGTTTCTTGTTTTGCCTCAGATTTTTCTGATCCCACCAGAGCTCATATTTCCATATGTGCAGAAAATACTTGTGTTTTTGGTATTTGAATGCAAGTTTTTTAGGAACTGTCCTGGCAACTACCCACTCTCAATGTATACATATGTTTTTGTGTTTTTTGTAAAATCTCTCTATAAAGACAACTACAGACAGAAAACCAGTTAAAAGAAGTAGTAATTAACTAAATTTATCTTGCAGAATGTTTTATATAAGAATGTTTTCAGTAATACCATTTTATTTTATTTTATTTTAAAAATAAATTTTCTGGTAAAAGCATAACAGTTTGATAGTATGAAGCAAACTGAAGTGCAAATAGAATAAACTGAGTTGGTGAAAGACAGACGAGCTTGATAATTCTTGTTAGTCTGTGGTCCGGAACCTGTAGTGGAACTCTGTGGGCAAGATTTCAATTATAGTAGTGTATTGGTACGACTAAACTGCTCAACAACGTGTCTCCATAGCTACAAATTATCTGTTTGTGGAATCTCCTCCCTTGGATGTTCTCAAGAGCTGGGTGGACAAACATCTGTCTCCATGCTACAGGCATAGAGTATCCTGCCTTGTGGTAGGAGATTGTACCTTCTCAAAAAAGGAGGATAATACAACTAAATAGGAGCTGGTGATGAACTTGGTATAGAAAGGAAAGGATTGCACACAGAAGACCTTGAGACTCTTGAAAGAATTTCTTACTTAATCAGGGGAAATTGGTCCATAGCAAAGTTGTGTATCGTCCTTTGTCAAGGTACATGTCCAGGGCCAGTCTTCGTATTTGTGAGGTCCAGGGAAAAAATAAGTCAGGGCCCTCTTGGCCCCCACCTTCCATAGCCCCAACCCTTTAACCACTTCCTGCAGGGCTTCCCCACTCGAGTAAGTGAGGTGATGCAGCCCCACTTGAGTAAGTGAGGTGATTCATCTGCTTTGTGCAGATGAAATTTAATGTGGACACGTGCAAAAGTGATGCACATAGGCAGTAATAATCCAAACTATGTGTACATAATGCTGGATTCTAAATTAGGCGTAACCACTCAGGAAAAGGACCTTGGAGTCATTGTGAACAATACATTGAAATCCTCAGCTCAATGTGCACTGGCTGTCAAAAAAGCAAACCGAATGTTAGAAATTATTTGGAAAGGGATAGGGAATAAAACTGAAAATATAATGCCCCTATATAAACCTTGAGTACTGCGTGCAGTTCTGGTCACCCCATCTCAAAAAAGATATACTAGAACTTGAAAAGGTGCAGAGAAGGGCAACAAAAATGATCAAGGGTTTGGAACTGCTTCTACATGAAGAGAGGCTGGATAGGTTAGGGATCTTCAGATTGGAGAAGAGATGACTGAGAGGGGATGTGATAGAGGTTTATAAAATCTTGAGTGGAGTGGAACAAGCAGATAGAGAACATTTGTTTACCCTCACAAGTAGCACTAGAACTAGGGGAAACTCCATGAAACTTAATGGTGGCAGATTTAAAACAAATAAAAAAGAGTATTTTTTCACTCAACGCAGTTAAATTATGGCATTTGTTGTCAGAGCCAGTAGTATGGCTGGGTGTGGCAGCCCGGCGGCTCTCCTCCCCCCCTCCCCCCGGGGGCCTTGACCCACCTGAGGAGCCCTGTGGATGAGGGGAGGCGGTGGGGCACTGCATTGGCAGTGGCGCTGATGTCATCAAGGAGTGCTGAGCCCCTCCCCAGCTGGGCGCACCGCAGCCATCGGCCAAGGTGGAGCTTGGAGCTAAAAAGGGCTCTGTGAGCAGCCAGAAGGTGGGGGGGGGGGAGAGCGATAGGTGAACTGGGTGACCAGGGACAGAGGCCTGGAGTACCGTGGAGCAACGTGGACCCCTTCCTTGAACTGAATAGTGGACTCGGGGGAAGGACTTTTCCCAGGGAGGCTAGGCTCGGGTTTAGGCCCGGGGCGAAGGGCCTGACTAGGGGCAGGGCGTTGTTCCCTTGCATCCATAAGGCCCTGTCTAAGAGCCACGGGGCTTCCCCAGCCAGCAGGCCCAGAATAGGAAGACCTGCTGGGTACATATATAGGGGGAGCATCACACTGGCTTTAAAAAAGGGCTGGATAAGTTCTTGGAGAATAGGCCTATTAACAGCTATTAGCCAAAGAGATTACGAGATGGGAGCTTCTTACTGTCAGGAGCAGGGAGCGATCAGCAGGTCATGGATTGCCCATTGTGTCTGCTGGTACTTCTCCCATGCGACCGGGATTGGCTACTACTGGAGACAGAAGGCTGGGCCATTGGTAGACCATTGGTCTGATTCAGTATGGCATTTCTTATGTTCTTACATTCTTAAGGTGAGGTGGGGGGGTAGGACCCCACGGTAAGTAACCACCCCAGGGGCTGGGAGTCGCATGCAGAGAGAGGGCCCTGCAGAAATTGCCCATCCAGGGGCCACAGGGGCACTGGTGTCGAGACTACCAAGACTGGCCTCCCTCCAAACTGGAAGGCCTGAACCACGACCCCTAACGGCCCTGCTTAAGGCCGGCCCTGTACATGTCACTCATTCCTTGACACCGTCATCATTTTTCCCCAGCCTTTACCACAATCCACAAGCTACTTACTCTAGAGTAAGTAGTTGGTAGATCACAGCCTTTCATACAGCTTGTACGCAGTCCTCTATGCACAGTACAATCTCCCTGAGCACATCCTCATCTCCCATAGCTTTTCTACATTAAGTTCCTTTCAAAGCTGCTTTTCTGTTGCACTGCTTGCCATGAATTGCTTGTAGTTCATTTTGCTATGAATACAAAAATAATTGTAATTCTTTATGGCAAAGTTGTCTAGTTTTACCATTGCACTCTTTTTACCCACTTTTGAAAAAAAATAAAAATAAAAATTTGAAAAATCAATCTCCACCCCCATCTATTTGTCTCCTTAATCTCTGGCTGTTTGTCTCTCTGCACTTAAATTGGTAGCAGGGGCAGCTCAGCTGTCCCTTCTTTAAATGACTTAAAAGTTCCTACCACGTGGTGTTCACTATCATAAATATTAAATCATGTCAGTAGGTTGTACAGGCTAATTGAGTATGTGAGCACACAATTTAGGGGATTGACTTTCTCTCTAGAATCAAGTAGGCCTCTGTATGTTCTACATTCAAAGAAAAACCTGGCTTTGAATCTTTGCTTCTCCTGCTTAACGCACGTTGTGTGTTCCTTGACTGTATACTTGAGTGACTAGAAATCTCACAGCTGCAAACCAGATGAATAGTGAGGAGGAGGACATGTAATTTGATTTGGATGATTCTGATGAGGGGACAGAATTAGAATCGACATTTTCATGTAGCAGAACAAATTGCTATTTTGTGTATAAAAAAAAAAAACAAGGAAAAAAAGAAAAGCTTTTTGCTAGCTAAGCTTTGCTTTATGTGAAATCATTCATAAATGCAGGCAAATTGTTACAGATGTGAAATTTTATAAATGTGCTTCTGCATCAGACTGCCTCCAAGCCGTGAAAAAACCTGTGTTTATAGGATATGTTGATTATTTCTTCAGGACTGCTGCTTTGCTGCTGGAATCTGGTTGGTTCAAGGTGTTACTACTGTTAGCGGTTTTTCTTTCAGTGCTGGGATAATATTTTCAATGCCCTGTGTTTAATGCCCTCTTGTCTTGGTCAGTATGTATACAACCTGAATCCAATGGGAAAGCTTTCATTGACTTCAGTGGGGTCAGGACTGAACCTTATCTTTGGCCATGACTTAGTATCTAGATCCCTCTCGGAACAAGCTCTGATATTCCTGAGGCTGTCTTGGTGGTTGACTGGCTGCTCATTATCTGTCTTTCTCCTATAACCCTTAGCAAATCATTCATCTTCTCTCAAATCCAGTCATTTCTCTCAACACAATCGGTTCATAAGCACATAAAAAGTGCCATATTGAATCAGACGAATGGTCCATCAAGCCCAGTCTCCAACAGTGGCCAATCTTGCTTGCTTGAAGTACCTAACAGGTCATTATGGGAAAATCCATTCCCTGCTGTTCACTCCCAGCTCTCGACAGTAAGAGGTTACATTCCCCAAACCTACCGGGCTAATAGCTGCTAATGGACCTATCCACCAGAAACTTGTCCAATCTTTTCTTAAACTCATTTATACTACTGGCCTTGACCACGTCCTCTGGCAACAAATTCCACAACTTAATTGTGTGTTGAGTGAAAAAATACTTCCTTTTATTTGTTTTAAATCTGCTACCTATTTCATGGAGTGTCCCCTAGTCCTAGTACTATTTGAGAGGGTAAATAACCATTCCCTATTAACATGTTCCACACCACTCATGATTTTATAAACTTCTATCATATCCCGTCTGTCGTCTCTTCTCCAAGGTGAAGAGCCCCAACCTAACCAGCCTCTCTTCATAGGAGAGCTGTTCTATACACCCTATCATTTTTGTTGCCCTTCTCTGTACCTTTTCTATTTCAACTATATATTTTTTTTAGATGAGGCGACCAGAACTGCACACAATATTCAAGGTGCGGTCACACCATAGACTTATATAGTGGCATTATGATATTTTCAGTTTTATTCTCTATCCCTTTACAAATAATTCCTAACATCCTGTTTGCTTTCTTAACGGCTGCCGCACACTGAGCTGAGGATTTCAATGTATTGTCCACAACAACTCCATGACCAGTTTAGTCATTGCAGTTTGCAACATAAAGAGTTGCTCTGGTTTAATATGCTGAGTACTAGGAAGAACTTGCACAGTTACAAGCTAACAACATTCTCACAGTTTGCAACACATATTTTATATTTTTTGGAAAACCCCCACTATACTTGCCCAGTGCTTCCTGCTTTGATCAAATGTCTTTATTGTTCAGATTCTCACTTACTGTCTCATGAAATTGTTAGCTGGCATCTCAGAGCTTGAGCCCTTCTCTGAGAACTCTTCTCAGTGTAAACATAAGTCTGCGTGTTAGACAAGTCTTCCTCCTCTGTGCATATAGTGTACATTACAGCACTCCAGAGATTAAAGTGCATCAATAAAAATACAACACAGATGACTTCTTCCAACCTGATCGCTTATAATATGTCTTATATGAAGACATTTATATCACAGTTACAGGTAAAACACAATCTGTGCATTTAAATTATAGTAATGCATGGATTCCTGATGTGTGTATTAGTGTACATAGGTATACACACAGTTTTATAGCATTTATTGTGTTAAAAATGGAGTTAAACTTTTCTGCACTGATCAGGATTTGGAACATGTAGAAAGTATATTGCTTAGAAGGGAGATGCTGAATGCAGACAAGGAAATGAGTGAGGTAGAAAATATTTTTCAGTCCAAGTGTTTTTGAGATCTAGTTTGTAACTGAAATTCCCTTTGTTGTTTTCCCATGAAAAACCCTTTTCTATAATTAATAACATTTGGTGTATAAGTCCTCTTCTCTTGGAGGCAAACATGATATAAAGCTTGCAGATGGAATGCCTCCTTCTTCCCATTGAACATTTATTGTCTCTGTCTTGTGTTTGGCAACAAAAAAATTCTGAACAGAATGTGTTAAAAACCCAGAATAGCACATTAATTCACAAGAATATTAGTCATAATCAGCTCTTTTTGTTTTCTTTTCAAGTCAAGGTAGCTATTTTTCTTCAGATGCAACCAACTCAATATTTATTTATTTATTTATTTATTTATTTTATACATTTATTAGTCGCCCCCCATGCCAATGGCATCCCGGGGCGACGTACAGTTAGATAAAAAACGTCCAATAAATAAAACATTTTTAAAAATCCAATAATTTAAAAACCAAAACACGGTTAGGAAAACAAATCAAAATAAAAGGGAAAGGAAGAGCTAAAACCCTACACCCCCCCCCCCCAAAGGCCTGGGCGAACTGCCAGGTTTTACAAGCCCGCCGGAATGTCAAAAGGCTTGGGGCCAGGCGAGCTTCCTCCAGGAGGGAGTTGCAAAGATGTGGCCCAGCTACCGAGAATGCCCTCTCCATTGTGGCCCCCCGCTTAACACGAGGGACCTCCAAGAAGGCACCCCCAGCAGACCAAAGGAGCTGCTCTGGGGTGTGGAGGGCAAGGCGGTCCCTGAGGTACGAGGGGCCCAGACCATGAAGGGCTTTATAGATCACTACCAATACCTTGAACCTGGCTCGGTACACTAGTGACAACCAATGCAGAGTCCGGAGCACAGGTGTTATATGTTCCTGGCAACCCTTCCCTGTCAGGAGCCTGGCCGTTTCATTCTGCACTAGCTGCAGCCTCCGGACCAGGAACAAGGGCAGCCCCACGTAGAGCACATTATAGTAGTCCAGCCTCGAGGTGACGAAGGCATGGATGAGGGAGGCCAGATCCGATCCGGAGACATATGGATGCAGCCTCCGCACTAGATGCAACTGGCAGAAGGTGGCCTTCGCCACTACCTCCACCTATCGATCCAGGTGGAGCTCCGAGTCTGACACTACCCCCAGACTCCAAACCTGATGAGCTATCGGAGGGCGAACCCCCCCTATTAGGGGGGCCGATACCTCCCTCGCCCTCCTCACCACCACCATCTCTGTCTTATTGGGGTTGAGCTTCAGTCTGCTCTGCCGCATCCACTCTGCCACGCCCTCCAAACACTGGGATAGCAACGAGACAGTGGGGTCTGGGTCAGCTGAAAAAGAGAGGTACAGCTGAGTATCATCAGCATATTGGTGACATCGCACCCCGAACCCTCTCACGATCTCCCCAAGGGCTGCATATATACATTAAATAGTAATGGAGACAAAATGGAACCCTGCAGAATGCCGCAGGACAAGGCGCGGGGGCAAGATGTTTCAGCTCCCAACATCACCCGCTGACTTCTCCCCGAGAGGAATGAGCGGAACCATTCAAGAACAGTCCCGTTCAGACTCCCCAGGTCTCGAAGCCGTCTCAACAGCAGCCCATGGTCCACGGTATCAAAAGCAGCTGAGAGATCTAGCAGGATAAGAAATGTAGAACATCCTGCATCCATCTCCCGGAGGAGATCGTCGACAAAAGCTACCAATGCTGTCTAAGTGCCATAGCCATGACGGAACCCAGATTGAAAAGGGTCTAGTAAACCAATGACATCTAGGTGCGCCTAGAGCTGGATCACCACTGCCCGCTCAATAACCTTCCCTAAAAAGGGAAGGTTAGAGACAGGTCGGTAACTGGCGAGTTACCAATATGTTGGTTTGATAAGGGTAAATCCTAGCATCTTAGCTTGTGCAAAAACATGCTTTGATTTCCTTGGGAGATTTGCTTAGATTTAGCTGGCTGACAATATTCAAGATTGTTACAGCAGGAATTAATTATTCTTTCAAACTGAAGAAACTTTAAGTTTTTTATTTTTATTGTTTTTAAAGAGACACAAAGTTATTTAAGCAACAATAACCTTTTGCTCTGGAATTTCCTGTCTGTTAGCAACCAGCTGGCAAAGGAACCAAAACTCAGCTGTTCATTAACTATCGGGAAAGTCTGGCCTAAAAGTCAGTATTATTGTGGTGAACTGTGAAAATATAAAAGTGTGGGGGAGAGGGGGAGAATTGTAACTAGATATTAATTAAATAGTGGTGTGGGTGTTCGATTTTATAGTACTTCATTTTCCCATTAGTGAAAGACTGTTACAGTAAACTAGAGGAAACAAAGATGTAACTCTCAATCATCTATGACATTTATAATGTCAACTGCAGCATATTAATGGCTTAGCAATGTGACTTAGTTTCTACATCCTGATTCCCAACATCATTGAGCACTGAGTCATCCCAAAGGTAAGTATATGCATAATCATTTACAGACTGGAAGCTAGTGTATTGTAACATCAGTGGGGAAAATGCAATTAAAATGAGTCCTTGACTGTAGCCATACAAAGTTTTACAGTTTTTTCATCTTATTCCTGTAGTTAGAGAGAAAGTAATTTCATTGGTATGCATTTGTACAAATGTTCATTCTTATCATAGTAAACTAATCTTTTACTCCCCCCTACCTCTCAGCCCTAATCTACTTACGCACTCCTGCACGCGCCCTCCACTCCTCCTCTGTCCCCTCCCTCACTCNTGTTTAGTTATGGTGTCATCAACGTCATCAGTTGCTTTGGAATTATCCGTATGGGTGCATATGGATTAGAATTTGTGTGTTATATGTTTATAGTGTATGTTACTTCGTTTGTATGTGTGTATTTGTCTGGCCATGACGAAAGTCGGTGCTGAATAAATTTGATTTAATAATAATAATCATTATCCTCATCTTAGCTATGATGGGATAATTCCAGATGAACTGCACAAAGAGGAAGTACAGTTGAGTCTGCCTTAAGTTGAATTTTTCAGGCCATGTTAAAAAATGAAATGCAGCTTATCAGTAATTCTGCTTAAGTAGTCCTTAATGAAGCAGACCTGTCCTTGGTATGCTACTGTAGCTTGATCAATAATTTAGCAGGAACAGGATCCCTCTATCTTCCTGCTTGTGGATCAAAACCTTAGAGAAGACAGGAAGGGAAGAGGAATCATGCGTCTTGCTGAATAGCTGATCATGGAAGCCCCAAATTTCACTGAGTGCATGGCTTCACATAAGTCCACAGCCTTAGATGTCGGCAGACAGGGCCATGTGTTCACTGTAACATGGTCATTTAATGGCCTCAGTCCCTGAGGATTGGAGGTGGGGTGCAGAGAGAGCCTGTTGGGGATCAGTTTCACTGATGGCTTTCTCAGCACCCCGCAACACCCTCACACTTCACCCCGTGGACTGGGTGGAATGGCTTGAGAACCAAGTCCTGGCAGCGTGTTGCTGTGTATTGAGAGCTGCCAGAGCGTCAGATAGCAAAACTGACCAGTCACGCTCAGAGCGGAGTCCCTGGGGATATGTGGTGGGGTACTGAGAAAACCGCCAGGCGGTCTGACATAGTGAACACACAGCCGTTTCTCTGTGACAGCTAACACTGGACTTTTCTGCCAGCGTTGGTTTCAAGTTATCCAGAATTTGCTGTATGCCGATTTGAGGTATTCCTGTACAGTGCATTACGTTGTATATGGACCTCTGCTCAGGCAGAAAGATGAATGTGAGATAACTGGAAATTGGGATTCCACTGTGGGTGTCCTTCTCCCTGATATGTCCCTTTGATACACAAAGGTGGCTGTTTGATGCACATCCTCCATTCAGTCCTTTCCTACAAACTACACACAGAGCTGTGTTTGTTTTAGCTCTGAGAAATATCAAGTCTAGCCTGCCTTTGCTTTCTGGTAAGTTCCATTCGAGACTGCAGAGACTTATTCCAGTTCTTCCTCTCCCTCCCCTGCCATGTTTTTTAAAAGCAGTGAAACTTTTTAAAAATAGAAATTCTTTTAGAGTAAAGGATTTTTTACCCCCAGGGGTCATCTGGTTGTTAGTTAAATAGTTAATGGAAAAAAGCTTTTAAATAATATGAACAAAAATTAATAATTTATTTCTCTCCTAATTAATCAGCTTTTATTTGCTTTGTCTCTTATTAGTCTATTCATTTTCCTGCTGCCCCTAGAGAATTCAAGCTGGAGGGAGGGGGAGGTAGATTTCCAACTTAAAAAAGCAAATTTGAAAAATATTGAATTTTATTTGGAAAAAGAGACTTCTAGCCTTGTTTATATATAACTTATTTATACAGCACCAGCAATGACCTGGTGCTATACAATTATTAATTAAAGACTGCTCCCTACCCTACCCCATGGGGTGTACAATCCAGCTCCCTACCTGGTGCGGGTTTACAATCTAGGAAAGACAAGGGAGAGGGGAACAAAGGGGGAGACAAGGATATGTTCATGAAGTTGCAGGTGCAGTTGCATAACTTGTTACAGAGAAGAGGGGGACCTTGAGTGGAGGACAAAAGAGGAAAGTATCAGTGATGGGTCTATGGGGAAAAGGAGCTAGGGAAAGCCTAAATGAAGAAGTAGGGTTTCAGGAGGGATTTGTATCATGTGAAAGCACAAATTGAGTGTTTCTTCTTTGAGGATCTCCGCGATTCTCACTCTTGGGATTTACTTCCTGCTCCGCAGGTACCGGAAAACCTCTCGTCAGCAGTATCCAGGCAGATTACGCCTGGAAAAGACTAGAATATGGTGAGGGCTCCGCCCCCTCCACTCCCCCTCCCATCCCGAGAAAAGCGCGGGCCCGCATCACGAGGGATGGAAGGATAAATAGGGGGAGGAGCCCTCACCGCCTCAGTTCCTTCCAACCGCGTGGCGTTGGAAGACTT
>QEPC01015038.1:525829-547152 GCA_003113815.1 Sphenodon punctatus
GTGAACATCTAATAAATGGGCAGGTGACAGCATGCCTTGTGAGGGCTAATGTCTCAGGTTGTGGCTGTGGCGGGGAGTGCATTTCGGCAGTTGCATTTTGTCTGGCGGCTTCAGCCATATCTCTCAGACTCCAAGCTCGCCACTGTCATCCATGCCTTCATCACCTCGAGGCTGGATTACTGCAACACGGTCTACGTCGGGCTGCCCGAGAAGCTGGTCCAGAGGCTGCAGCTGGTGCAGAATGCTGCGGCCCGTCTCCTTACGGGGGTGGGTCGCAGGGAGCACATGACACCAGTGGCACTGGCTGCCTATAAGCCACTGGACCAGGTTCAAGGTGCTGGTTTTAACCTTTAGAGCCCTTCATGACCTGGGCCCTGCTTATCTGCGGGACCGCCTCACTCCCCATGTGCCCGTGCAACCCTTGAGATCGTCCGTGGGAGCCTTTTTGGAGGTTCCCCGGTCGAGCCGGGTGGTCACCGATGTTAGATCTTTTTCGGTGGCCGCCCCTGTGCTGTGGAATTTGCTCCCAGAGGGGGCTCAGTTGGCTCCCACTCTTCTGCTGTTTCGGCGTGTATGCAAGACCTGGCTGTTCCGTCAGGCTTTTGGCTGGGGGTGGGGGGTTTTCCTGCATATTGTATTTTTAAATTGTTTTAATTTTTTAAAATTGTTTTATTGATTGTTGTTCTCCGCCCTAGACTGCCCTGTGGGCAGGAGGGGCGGGATATACATTTAAAAAAATAATTAAAAATAATGTGGGCTATCATCTCATTTAATTTCACCCAAAGCCATATTGCCTGATTCTGTCCAGTGGCTTTAGCCACAAGTGCAGGAGTTCCCAATTTTGTTTTGCCTGTGACACCATTTTGAGAGCTAAATATCCTTCCTTGACCCCAGACAGTACCAAAGACATGCAGAGGTCCTCCAGTATCAGTTGTGATTGTGACATGCACCTCTGCACAAGTCCTTGGTGTCTTTCTCTTTTCCTATAATAATGCTCTTTACATTTTTACATGCATACTTTTTACCCTAAATGAAAAGAAAGTAATTTAAAAATTTCTCACGTCGGTAGAAGAGGACAGAGACTGAGTTGTATAGCTGATCTCTGGAAAATGCCTCCATCTGCAAAATGATGACAAAATCTATTGACTTGCAGGATTGTTAGTTTAATTAAAGGAATGCCTTTAAGGTCACAAAGGATGTGCAAAATATTAGAATTATTGATATTTACACCAGGAGAAAATGTAAAGAGTAGTATTTTGTTTTATTTGCCCTGTTAATTAAGAATATTCTGTACGTCAGCTGGTTAATTGCTACGTTAAAGTTTCCTCTAAAAAATGTGTCATTCTAATGTTTATGGATTTATTTACTGACCGATAATAAACAATGCTCATGTAGGATTTGATTTATTCTGTAACTCAGTTCTTTTATCCATTTCACTTGATATGTGTGTATCAAGTTGACATTTGGTATAAACGTTATTTAAAAGCTTAAAATACTTAATTTCTCTTCTTAGATATAATCTTCACATGACTATACTGCTGTAGGGAGTTCACTTTTGATACCGGCACTATTGTGTTTCACAGCATTTGGAGCTCTATTTTGAGAAATTCTGCTTTCTGTAAGTTTGTTGGAGGGAGAATGTGGAGAACTGAGGATATAGAGAGACTGTGTAGGGTCAGCTATGGTCTTCCGGCTGTCCTTGGAATGGATCCAGACTCCCTGGAGAGAGGAACGGGGAGGAGCAGAAAGGGTGGGGGAGGGAAGGAGCAGCACTGAAGAGTGGTACGATGTTTGGTTGGGCTGGCAGAAGACACGGTTTAACAGGGCCTGTGGCGGTTCATTTGTGCAGTTTGGCAGAATGTCAAGGCTCACTTGCTCTTTATGTGCTCCTCTTGTTGCACTGAGTCTCCGACCCCTCCCCTCTTCAGTAGTGGCTCGTCTTTCTCCTCTCCATCTCCCACTGTGAAAAGAGGGAAAGCAGTGGGGGAGAGAGGTGGATGAGGAGGCAAGAAAGTAGTCAGCAGCAACATTTCCCCCCACCCCCTGCTACCTTGTTTCTCTTATCCTTTTGGAACATGTATAAGCAGATGGTAAATGCCCTCTTAAGTGCTGTCAGAGCCACTACTTGGTCGAATAGGACTTGATCCCTATCTCATGGACCTGCAGCTAGAAAGGAGAATTGCCAAAGATATATAAGGAGAATAAAGTAAAAACATAGACATTTGTGTGCTTATTTCTCAGTGCTTGTGATGGTGGTGTGTGTTTTAAGGTGTAGCAAAGGCACCTAATTTTAGAGAAAATGGGGGAAGGATTATGCAATTAATTGTAATTCCCATTATCAGCAATGGGTAAAAACGTATTGAACACAGGTACCTGGTTATAATGCTCAAACCTAGTTAAAATACTCATAGAACGGGAAAATTCTAACAAAGGACGAGATCTGAATGAATGACATGTTTGATACAAAGTCACACAGCAAGGTGCCTTTTCCTTATCAGGCTTTGCACAGCATCCCCCAAGGCATCCTACAAGCTACACATGACGTTTGTCTCCTCAAGGTTGCACATGGAGGGGCAAGGAGTCTGGAGATGGGGTTTGTTAAAAGATGGAAAGTGGCCACACCATGCTGCCTCCTTACTGGGTCAGGGATATGTCTGCCACCAAAGAGGCTTGAGGGGCCTTCGAGGGAATGGCCCCCTGTAACTCTACCATGCAGGATTAATCTGCCGTGGAGCCAGTGGCCCTGGGTCAAACACTGGACGTTCTGATTTTAATCTGTAAAATAGGTATGGTATCTTCTATAGCTAATGCTTTTTATGCCCAACAGAGGGCTATATTCACCTACTCCTTCCTTAAAAGGGTTTACCAACAAGTTTCTCTGAAGAAACGAAGAGTCCTTAGCTTCAACTTTTTAAAATTAATCCCATCCTTTTCTCTCTTCCCCAGGAATAGATTTCTCCCCTCTCATTATAGTCCTGGCCTCTGGTCCATGGGAGGTTAAGGAGACTCAAGTGCTTGCCTAGTCTGAATACGTCACTGTCCATTTATGGCAGCAGTGCAGCTGAGCAGCTTTCAGGCTCCCCACCGACACCATTGCCAGTTAACGTTCACCTCTCATTCTCGGATCAGAAATCAGTTTGCAAAAAAGGGAAAGTATCTAACCACCACCACCACCCAAATCCTAGGGATGGATGTGGCGGCAGTATTTCATGAGATGCAGATTGTACTTGACCACTGTGTGTGTCCATACCCTATTTTGTAACCTGACTATGATACCAGTGAAGCCACTGAAACTGAGATTTACAGAGTTTTAGTGAGCATATGCTTCTCCCCGTTGCTCTTTGGGTGTAAAGACTAGGCTAGGCTCCATGGTTAAATACAGCATAAGCCATCCGAAATATTCTGGCACTTCAGCTTTGAATTCAGATGTCTGGTGTGTGTACAAGTTCAGTAGTCTTGCCTTTTCAAACTTCCTGTCTGTCAGCAAGAATATGCATGTCCCTTTGAAAGAGCAAACAAACCCTGGATTGTTCAGTGGAAGTCTAATGTGGTTAGGCCAAGAAGCATTTTAAAGGACTGTAGCTTGACAAGATGTCATTAGTATATGCACAAATAACAAACAGCAGAGCTAAACCTTCAAAGACTGCAAATGTGCATTTTGTGTGTGAACATTAGTTGCACATGGATTCCAAATAATAAGGAAATAACAATTTCAAAGAAAGTGATAAATTCCATAAGCATTTAGTTACCATTGCTCAAGAAAGCTATTGTTTAAAAAGGCCACTAAATTTTCATTATTGCTGTTAGCTCACACAGGCATTCATATAACTTTCTTTTCATTTAATAACACCCACGCAGGCCTCTTATTTCTTCCTTACCCTCCACGCAAACTGCAACAATAAAAAATGTGCTGACATAAAACTGCATTTAAATAATGTTGCAGTTGTGATATAAATAAAACCTGAGGAATTCAGATTAAACTTGCTTTAAATCTCTTTCCCTTCCCCCCCACCCTTTTTTTTAGTTTTGTTTTGCTTTTCCTTTCAGTATCATACCAATGTATGCCATCATGGTAGGGAGTGTCTACCTTTCTTTGGAATTATCTTTCCATTTACATCCCTAGCATTGCATAAATGTAGACTCTGAACTTTTTGTTTTTGTTCCTGTTCCCTTCTCGCCAGGTCACTGTTTTTCCCCACCCAAAAGCTTGTGGCCATAAATTTCATATTAGTGAAACAGTAAGACTAAGCATTCTCAAAAGTACAGTTGGGCTTGTTAAATGCTTGTTTGTGTATTTTAGATATGTGCCTGATTGTATATGACAGCATTCCTTTAGCCCTTAGAATGGGTATGTATTGTTTTTACAGTATCTAATTAAAGGAGAGATGAAGAGTTAATGCTGAAGAGTAAAAGCACAGCAAACAGCATCTGGGCTTAACAAAGCCAGCCAGTATCCCTCCTCCCCTTAGTTCTGTCCAACTGCTAGAAAAATGTGAACAGTCCTATGAAATACTCTGTCAAAGAAGACAGTGGACTACATCTTGAATAGTGCTGGTTACTTATTTAAATAGGAGCTGTAGGTACTTAGAACTTCTTGGAATAAGACTCAGAAACAGCCCTGTAACATAACATCAGTATGACCAGAGTTGCTGGTTTTGATTAAAAGTATGGCTAGGAATGGTTTGTTGCTGGGTATTCTGAAATTACTTTTTGCAGCAACGAAAAGTGAAGCTTTCTTGTTTGTTTTAATCCAGTATGCTACGTCATTAACCATTAACATTTTTAAAAAAAGTTATCCCAACTTTTCCTATGTTTATGCTGTGAGCTGGAACGAATACCCCACACTGATGGTTGTAGGCCCATTTTAAAACTTTAAAAGTACTTTTCCTTGAATCCTTGTTTCTGGTAACCCTTCCCCCAGCAAGCCAATAAATAAATGGATATGTTTATAGCTGCCCTGTCTTTGCAATGGGGAGCTTTGTCCTTTTGTCAAATGCACTACCGTCGTGAGGTAATTTGGCACTAAACAATGATCTCTTGTACTGCCAATCTGATAACTTTCTCACAGCCTAGTTTATGGAGATTGCAATCTTTCAGGCTGTATGTGCTGCCTGTCTTCTGCAAGTTAAAAAAGCCGACTACTGTTTATAAATAAGAGCAAATGGGACAATAGTTTGGAATCTGCCAATTTGTTATAATATGTCATGTTTTTCCTGCAATAATTTTATTTTGCAAACTAGATAAAGAAATGCTCTGTACCTTAGTGTGCACAGAAAGCCCCATGGTCACACTTAAGAGCTCATAGCATCTCCTGACAGCAAGTGCCACTCACGTTGAGTTCCTGGATTCGTGTTGCTAACACTTGAATCATTTTCTATATTATGTGTCGTCCTAGGGTTTGGAGACATCACAGGGTTTCTGTGAAAACACCAGAATCTCAGCTTGCTTTTTTCTTCTTTTTCTTTTAAGCTTCAATCTGACCTGAAGGTTATGAATGTTTCTTGAAGCAGTAATACCAACTCTTGGGAATTTATTGCGAGAGATGTGATTTCTAAGCCTCGCTCCTGATCTCACGGTTAATGTCACTAATCTCATGAGATCAGGAGTAGGGCTAATTACCGCAGGGCTGCTGACATCTGGTCCAGTGGCTACTCGCTGCTCCCCGCCACTCTTTGCACTCTGCCAAGAGCTGAACTTGCTCTCTGCATCCCCAACCATGCTGCAAAGCTTAGCTGGGACCCGACAATAAATTATCTGAGCGGGAAGGGGAGTCTCTTCCCAGCTGTGTGCAACATTCTTATTGGTCCCTATTTCCAAAGGGGGTGGGGGGACTGATTTAGAATGCACTGCAATAGGGACCAAATCAGAGTGTTGTACACAACTGGAAAGAGGCTTCCCTGCTCCCCTTCCCACTCAGTAATTTATTGTCACGTCCCAGCTAAAGCTCTGCAGCATGTGAGGGGAGGCAGAGATCAAGCTCAGCTCTCTGCAGAATGCAGAGGGAGGCAGGGAACAGTGAGCAGCTTCCGGACTGGAGGTCAGCAGCCGTAGCAGTTAGTGAGCCTGCTCCCAGCCCCGGTGGCATTGCAGGCTCAGCATTGTCAACTCTCGTAAGTTTATTGGGGGAGACACGATTTTTAAGCCTCACTTGTGATCTCACAATTGGTGTCATTAATCTCGTGAGATTGGGAGGCTTGGTGGGCAGCGGGAAGTGTAACATGGGAGAGAGCCCAGTGACTGCCCCCTGGCCTCCTGAGGACTCAGGAGTTCTTTCTTTGTTTTATTTTTTATTTCATTTTATTTATTTATTTATTTATTTATTTTTATTTTTAGTTTATGGTTTTACATTTCAAAAACTAGCAATTCATGATTTATATATCAAATGTCTTGATTTTTAAGAGTGTCTCTTGATTTATGAGATGCTGGGATTGGCAACACTACTGAAGGTTCAAACCCAGAAACAAATTGTGTGTGTGTGTGTGTGTGTCTAAAAGTTACAGATAAATGTAAAGCCAGTCAGTTATGATAGGCATGACGAAGAGTCTTGTGCAACTGAAAAGCTTGCATACCCTCTCCAGCAGAAGTTGGCCCAATAAGCAATTGCCTGAACTACTTTATCTCCATCTATTACTTTTGAGACCAACACAGTGACTGCATGTGCGCTCTCACTTTCTCATTTCTAAAACGCTATATATTATATGTTAAAGCTAAGTATATTTATAAATAAATATTAATATAAAATGTTTGTAAACCTCTTGACTTCGGCATTGATTCTCATGAGTTTTGACAAACACTTGGGGTTGTACTTACAGGCCATCCAGGCTCCTCCTGTGGCCGGAAGGTTTCTGTTTTCAGCTGCCTGAACTTCTGCCTTGGAGCTTCTGGTATCCCTCTTAGAGAGCTGAGATGGTCTAGACTGCCTTTCTCTGGCTAAAGTCACTTTGATCAGAATATCTACGGTTGGAGTTCTCCAGGAGGACTCTTAGCTATAGCGATATAGCTAGAGTATAATCCCCTAATCATGGTCATTGCTCAGAGCAATGACTTGAAAGCAGTACTTTGTTCATCTCTCCCTGGTCACATAAGCCTAATAGGAGCAGCCATAGCTGCAGTCAGGGAGGTCAGAAGCACAGACAATCAAAAGCCATAGCTTAGTCACACTCCCCAGGCAGTTCAAGGCAAGGATCAGCTGAGAGAGAGTTTAGAATAGTCAGTGTAGCACCAAACCAGAGGCAGCACATGGCCAATCAAGAGCAGAGCAGTCCTGGTGCTCCATGCTGCAGCTCCCCCAGGTTCAGGTGCTGGTAAACAGGACATTTGCTGTCATAGATATAAATAAGTTGAGGCAAATTTGGCAAGGATGCAAATGAACACATTCAGTTGGTGACAGTTAATCCAATTTTAAATGTGACCGAAATGTTGCATGTTCTCCTTCTCGAACTTAGTGGAGAAAAAAATGAAATTGGTGTAATAGGCTTAGACTCACAAACTTCCTTATCTAGTTGTCACTGGCTGTTAGAATTACTTGTCATTAAGGTTTTCATTATTTTACATAATTAAACAGAGTTGCCATGGGGCTGTTTGGTGTCTGAGTCACTCCCATTGACTGTTGATGGGCTCCAGAGTTGAACAGCTCAGAGTTACTGGATGACTAGCCGAAGAAGAAGAATGGACTCCACGTATTAATATTCTTCCAAATACAGAAACAGTTGTGGGATCAGGGCCGTAGTTCTGATTGCAAAACTATTATTGCTGCCACCGCATAAGCAAGGAATAGCGGCTTGGAAATCAGATCAAAGGTTTTCTTAGCAGCACTCGTGGTTAGTTGAACCATCTTTATTAGATTGATAAACTGGAGGGGGTTGCTGAATCTGACATCTACTGAGAGATAACAAAAAGGGAAACTTGTGCTGCCATTTTTAGATTCCCTTTAATTTGCACTGTGTATTATAAGGCCTTAAAGACCCAGTTGAAAAAAAGAAATAGTGAATGTATCCCTGTCTCTCCCCATGTTCCCCTCTCCCTTGTCTTCCCTCCCTGTCCTTACTAAATTGTAAGCCCCGCTGAGTTAGGACCGATTTTTAATTATAATTGTACAGCATCAGGTATATTGCTGGTGATGTATAAATAATAATAATAGTGTACACCTCTTTAATATCTTGCCATGTAGTGTCTCATTCCATATTTGTCTTGTTCCTAACTTAGAATACTACAGGGTTGTTAAGTGTGTACTGTCAAAAAGTATCATAAGTATCTATGTCATGGTAGGAGAAACCAGGAGGGAGGACGTTGGATGGTATTGGTAGCACAGTGCCTGCAACTCATACTATGGCAATAGGAATATAATCTAAAATAGTTCCTTGGCAAAGAGGAAACTTGATACCTTCTCACTCTGACCCAGATAGTAATAAAATGGCAAAAAATGGTAATAGTTCAAGTTAAATCAGGCAACTAAATCAAGAAAATGTCAATTGAGTGTTGCCAGTTCCCTCTCAAAACACTTTCCCCATAATATTGCAGAAAGTTTATCAACCTTTCTTTGTGGATTGCATAAAGGATTAAAAGGTTTGGCCCATTCTGCCTAACATGATGTGCCGATCTGAGAGACTTCTACAATATCAGTGCATGATGTGATGAGTTCAGGACAATGAGTAGCCTTAACTCTCAATCCCCTTATTTTCTTTTTCAGGTTTTTAATGGATGAATCAAAAATTAGTTTTTGTTGCTACATAATTTTTTTTCTTGCAGTAAATTAAATATATAAAAGGTTCACATAAGTTCTGTATTCCAACTGATCTCACAATGTGTTTTAATTTTTTTTATTTGTTTAATATGCTTAAGGCAGTCTGCAGGAGAGGTGGATTTACTATACTGAAAGCTAAGTAGTTTAACTTAATCCTGAATAGACAAACAGATGCTCTCACCAAGGACCTGACATCTGGGGCTGTCAACATTTATTACTGCGAGGCTCAGATGAGACAAAACTATAATTAGCCCTCACAGAAAGACCACAAGTATGTTTAGAAAGAAATGCAGTTTCTTGCTCGAGAAGCTATTTGTGTCATTCTATTTGTTTGTGCATTTGTGTGTGTATGTCAGTTGTGCAATTTCAACTCCATGTTTGTATATAAACACATAGTAATGTCTGTCAGTTATTTGTAAAAATGAGTGAAGGAAACTGAATAACATCCTGTAACTAAGTGGGCTTGGTGGGGACAGCTGTATGCCCACCTTCTACTGTAAAATAACTAAGTTGATGCACAGTAGGCATTAGCTTCTCACTCACTTGCCAGTATTTCCAGTCTGACTATATAGAGCACAGGTTGGGAACCTTTACCATCCTGCAGGCTACTTTGAAAATTAGTGCAAGCTCCGTGGGCCAAAGGTTACCTAACTCTGAAAGTGTTCATGATGCTTGGGGGGAGGGGAGGGAGGGAATGTTTTAACATTTTCAAATTTGGATGCCCAAAATTAAGCCCCCGTTTTCATTTATTTGGACTGCAGAGCAGGATCAGCCTCCCGCCCCCAAGGAAGAGTTGCTGCAGAACAGCTTATGTGGGACCCCAGAGGTGTGCCCTCAGCTCACCGGGTGCGTACTCCAAGCAGCTGATCAGGGGTACTGTGGTGGGCACTCCCACCAGCTGTTTGGCGGCCAGGTTGAGAGTGCTCCTCTGGGCCCAATCCTTTGACCCCATGACTGGGCGGGTCCTGAATAGATGGGAGGGAGAAGATTAACCTGGCTTAGCCCATGTAGGCCTTCGACTGGGCCACGTTACTGACTGCTGCCAGCTCACGCGTCCAGTAGCAGCTGATAGCCTTCCCCAAGGCTGTAACCAGTGAACATCTGGTGGTGACCTACCAGATGAGCAGGGGACTCCTGGGCTAATGCGTTCTACCGTAGACTATGGCCTAATTGTTTTCACCTGAGATGTCCTTGGGTTATAGAACAGCCTGAACCATTGACTGTCTTCATTACAAGGACCTCTTAGTTGCAAGCATGACACTCAGGGCAAATGGCAATTGTTTAGCTCTCGCTGACTATCCTGTCCAGTAAACTAACACATTAGCAGTTGGCACATTGTCAACAATAGTCACAACAATCCCCCTTTCAGTTACGGAAGGGTGGGGTAAAAATATGGAAAAACAAACCAATAGAATATCCTGTTGTTTTCCTGGAAAAAATTGCTCCATTTATACTCCATTTTACTAAACGCACCCTCAAATCCTGCTTCTCCGCAAAAGAAAATTAAAAAAACTTGTTCCCCTTCATACTCCCCGTTCATGCTACTGCAGCTGTCATTTTGTGTTTGGAACTCCTGGGTTAGCAGTGAAGTCCCTCCCATTACATAGAAGCCTGTGGTCTGCATGGTTGCTTATATTGTGACATTATGGCGCATTATTTCCTGGTAGAATCTATGGCAGGAGCTGAAGGATCACAATATTTATGGTGCGCTCAAGCATCTTCCCTATTTCCACACACCTCAGGTATTTGAGCTATTGGTTTTGTCTCTTCTTAAGGCTTTCCAGTAAGCTATTTTTATTTTCCCAAGCTCTCTAGTTCTAGTACAGCTCCAGGTTCCAACCGTGCCACAGCTTTCCCTGTCCACAAGGTTCAGCGGAGAAGTAAATGCTTTGACCCAAGTAGGGGCACTTGCAAACGAGACCAGGAGGATGGGGGGAGAGGAGAAACAGAGAGGACTGTCATGATCTTCAGGAGGACTGAGCGAAGTTCTTCTCGTGTGCATCAGTTTTTTCATGTGATTAGCCCATTTCTGCTGTGACTTCAGTGATGGTCTTGAGACAGGGCCCGTCACTGGAATCACAGCAGAAATGGGCTAATTGTGTGAGAAAGCTGATGCACACAAGCAGAACTTTGCATGATCCTTCTGACACAATTTATGATGACGACAGTCCCCTCTGCCCCCTGTCTAGGGCAGGATAGAAATATGAAGAAAGAGAGAAAAAGAAATACTCTTTCTCCCGTGTGCACCCCTGAATAGACATATGTCCAGACCAAAAAGAGAAACCTACTGTGGCAATAAGGGTTACTTAGTTTAAATTCCAGTATCATACACTGGGCTGGTGGGGGGAATGTTCACTGTAGATCTGAGGTGACCCAGTTTTTTCCTTTTCCTTTTCAGTAGCTTATTTACATATTCTGCTGAACTGGAAAGATGGCTTATTACTTCAGTGTTGCTTTTGCTCACACTGAGTACGTAGTACAGTTCATTAGAATACGCATGGAATAAGAGATGTATCATTTGAGAAAAGAAAGAATTGCTGCCCAAAATACGGTGGTGGGAGATATTTTTGTTTGTTTCTTCTAAGGAACAGATGAGACTGCCTGCCTGAAAGCTATCATAGTGGAGCAACTCCTTTAGCTGTGGTTCAGCATGAGAGAAATTGAACAGGATGGACTAACTCAGTAGGTTCTGCAGAAAACGTGAAGTTGTGGAAACATATTTTTCCAGCCTGGGGTATTACATGTCTAAATTGGGTACTTGTATTCTGGTGTTAGCAGTGGTTTCTTGGGAGCCTTTTTAAAATGTCTGTTCTGGAATCCCTGCAGGAGCCATGTTAGAATAATTTAATGTAAGTTTTGTTCTGGTCAAAGGAGCAGTGTCTAGAGACAAACTGCCTCCATGTTGGATTTCCACTGTTAATTCAGAAAAATAATTTCTCTGCAGGGTAGAATTTAAATTATACAGTATTCTACTTCTCCAGCAGAACCTTTTAACACTTTTTAATACTACTTTGCTTACTTGAAGTACTTACTGATTTCCATGCTCATTTTTGATCCATCATTTTAATGGCTTATTGAGCAAGGAAGCAGTTTGACAATAAGATCTTAGAAATGCAACTGTATCATTGTAATGACCCAGAATGTATAATGTCATTTCAAGGAAAACCCCTCTTCTCTATAAACGAAGGCAATGCATATTGCCTTCTCTATAAACGAAGGCAATACACAATATTTATGTAAACTAGATTGGTTAGGCTGTAATAGCTAGCTACTATTACATCATTCCAAAGATGCTCATTGTATACTATCAATGCAAATAGGTCTGCAGCAATATCATGCTATCTTTGGGGATATGTATAAATTTGTGGCAACATTTAGGGTCAAAATGTTAAAATAGCTGTTAACATAAGGTTTCAAAATATTTATTTATTTATTTGGTTGCATTTTTAACCTGCCCTTCCCTTGAAACTCAGAGTGGTTTACAATACACAACATAAAACCAAATATTAAAATACCCAAATAAAACAAAATAAAAACAAATAAAATCCCTAACTCAGCCCCTATACTGCCTGGCCAAACAAAATGGTCTTGCATTGGCGCTGGAAGTTGAATGACCTCCGGCTTAGATAAACCTCCAAGGGGAGGGAGTTCCACTGGTGTGGCAGTCACTAAGAACACCTCTCTATTTACCCTTGTTGAACTTGCATGGTGTGTAAGTTTTGTCTGAAGGAATGAACAGCAGCATAAATGCACGACACATTTGCTGAACCAGTCAAGCAACTATTTGAAAAATATTGGAGCAAAGTAGAAACAGAGGCTGCTTGCCCACATTACTGGAGTGGGGGAGACTCCCGGTGGGGAAACTCATGAGTAGCTCTGAACGTGGGAACAGTGGATTAAATGTTATCAGGCGGTTCCAGCGGTGCTTTCTTCGAGAATTTTGCCACCTATTCAAGGAAAACTGATATCCTGGCTGAAAAAGTAGTATTACACTGTATTTGTAAGTCTCCATCCAGACGTACTCTCAAAGGCAACTCTCCCTTCTAGAATAAAAAAATTAGATAATAGGCCCTTTTCACACAGACACTCTAACACTGATAAAATGAGTGTTACATTTTATTAATTTATTCATTTAATTCAAATTTTTATCCCGCCCCTCCTGCCCACAGGGCAGCCCGGGGCTGCGAACAATAATATAAGCGATAAAACAATAAAACAATTTTAAAAATCAATACCGGGAAAAGAAACCCACCCTACCCCTTGCCAAAGGCCTGGTGGAACAGCCAGGTCTTACATAAACGCTGAAATAGCAAGAGAGTGGGGGCCAACCGAGCCTCAACCGGGATTTAATTCCACAGCACAGGGGCGTCCACCGAAAAATATCTAACATCGGTGGTCACCCACCTTGCTCGGGGAACCTCCAAACAGGCTCCCACGGACGATCTCAAGGGTTGCATGGCATGGGGACTGAGGCGGTCCCGCAGATAAATAGGGCCCAGGTCGTGAAGGGCTTTAAAGGTTAGAACCAGCACTTTGAACCTGGCCCAGTGCTTTATAGGCAGCCAGTGCAGAGCCCAAGGAGATGGGCCACAGCATTCTGCACCAGCTGCAGCCTCTGGACCAGCTTCTCGAGCAGCCCCACGTAGAGTGTGTTGCAGTAATCCAGCCTCGAGGTGATGAAGGTATGGATGACAGTGGCGAGGTCGGAGTCTAGAGATACGGCTGAAGCCGCCAGACAAGATGTAACTGCCGGAACGCACTCACCGCCGCAGCTACAACCTGAGATTCCAGGCTGAGCCGTGAATCCAGGCTGAGCCGTGAATTATACATGTTGGAGGGCTGCAGGTGTACTCTATGGGTGCCCTGCAACATATATAATAAAATGTAACATCCATTTTATCAGTGTTAGAGTGTCTGTGTGAAAAGAGCCAGAGATTACAAAATGTATGAGAGGGAAACAAGTGGTTTTATGCCTGTTTTTGTGGCAGGTAGCTATCCATAAGGTGCTTTCAGCACTTGGGAAGTGATAAACAATCTATGCAAGTAAGCTGGAGCTACAAGGCCAGCTTTTCATATGTTGGAAAAGTACTATTTACAAATAGTGAAAGGGGTTATTCAGCTAGCTGTGGGAGTGAATTAAGTCAGCAGGATGTGTCTTTCATGACAGTTCGCATTTCAAGCTGAGAAAACTTGTAGAGCTTATTGAAAACAAATTTGGGAGCACTGCTATAAGCTGGAGAAAATAGGAATGCTGCTACAGTAGCCTGGCACAACTTGCTGTTTCATAAAGCTTTCCCACCATAACCAGAATGATATGCAGCATATAAACAACCCATATGCCTCCCTTAATAATATAAACAAAACCAGCCACTCTAAGCAGAGCTTTCTGTCTTCTGAAAGAGAAAACTGCCAGACTACTAGGGACTCCGCTGTTGGCAGTCTATTTTCTACAAAAGTGTTGATGCATTTCAGTGATGGGTGTCCATAATGAACCCTTAGATTAGTAGAAACAGTGATAACAGAAGAAGAGCTAACTATTATTATTATTATTATTATTATTATTAGCTTTTATGTAGTGCCAGCAATGTACCTGGTGCTTTACAGAGAATAAGATAGACACGGTCCCTGCCCGAGAGCTTACAATCTAAAGATGGGGAAGGGAGAACAGAGGGAAGGGGGAACAGAGGAGAGACAAGGGATGCAACATTCATGAGGATGCAAGAACTCAGGTACACGTTCTTGGCTTGATTACAGTACATTGGGGGTTTGCAGATAACAGGTGGGGGATAATCCTGGGTGGGAATGATTAGCAGGAGTTAGGAAGGGCCGAGCAGAAGAGGTGGGTTTTGAGGAGGGACTTGAAGCGTGGAGGGTGGGGGCAAGGTGCATGAGGGTAGGGAGGGAGTTCCAGGCATGTGGGACAGCAAGGGAGAAGGGACGAAGGTGGTTGGGGGAGCAGGGGAGGTGTCGGAGGGTGAGGGAGGGGATGGAAGAGGAGCGGAGTGCTCCAACAGGGGTTTGAAGGGAGATCAGGGCAGAGAGGTAGGGGGAGCAAGGTTGTGAAGGGCTTTGTAGGTGAAGATGAGGAGCTTGTGCAGAATACGGTTAGGAAGGGGGAGCCAGTGGAGAGGGGAGAGGAGAGGCTGCACATGGTCAAAGTGACGGGCTAGGTGGATGATCCTGGGAGCAGTTTTGAACAGAGATGAGGGAAGAAAGGTGAGGGTGAGGAAGGCCAGTGAGGAGGAGGTTATGATAGTTGAGGCGTGAGATGACTAGGGCATGGATGAGAGTTTTGGCACAGGAGACAGACAGAAAAGGGCAGATCTTAGCAATGTTCTGGAGGGAGAGGTGGCAGGATTTGGCCACGGAGTCAGTGTTGGGTTTGANTAGGGGAAGGGGGGCGATGGGATTGGCGGGAGACTGGCCCTGGGGCAGAGGGCAAGACGTGGAGGGGGGGAGGAGGAAGAGGCATGGGGACGGTGGAGAGAGATGACAGGCTTAGTGGGAGGGAGGAGGAGAGGGGAAAGAAGTAGGGGGAGAAGCAGGTGTGAGGGGAGGGGAGAGGGGGTGGGAGATAAGGACAGGCATCTTGGTTACAGAGGGGGGAGCTGGGATGGATCTTGTAGCTGTGCCGGTAGCCGCCTCCGCCTGCCAACGGCTCTTCGCCCTTTGGTGACGTCCCTCGGCTGCCACCTAGATGGCGTCTGCACAGCTCTCTCCAGTTGCCCTGCGGGCTGCTCTGCCTTATGGAGTTAGGTAGGTTACCTGCGGAGGGAGGGGACACAGAGTCATCCAGCTGAAGCAGATTCCTAGCAGCATGCAGAGCCCAATCCCCCCTGCACAGCTGTCCTGTGGGCTGCTCTGCCTTATGTTTTGAAGGTAATCATTTCAATATAAGTCTGTGTGAGAATTCCTCTAACCCTTGCTTTTTAATACAAGCTAAAACCAGTGTCCAAATGCTGCAGCAGGAGTGTGGTGAAAATGTGAAAAACACAAATGATGGCTCAAAATTGGCTGTTTATTTGGGGTCCTTCAGTACGTGAGAATGTAGAAATCCTGTTCCTTCCCATGCCCTCCCACCTTCAAGTGTAGGAATCTCACTTGAGGTCTCCTCATGGTAAATACAACTGTGCCCTTTGCATAGGAACATTTTCCTTCCTTTTCTGTATGAGACAAAGTGGAAGAGATGAGAATTGCACCATGGTTAGTTTCATATTGTTGTCACCAACTCTGCCAGAAAAATCTTAAAGATGTGATAGGATAAGCTTTAAATGCAATAATAAGCTTTAAATTATTGACTACTTAATTTTTTCTAAATTTTCTAAACCATTTCTTTATAGTTTCTCTTATAAACATTAATGCCTGACTACAACAGATATAAATTTCCTTTGCAACATTATTGTGTTGCTTGGTTTACTTTACAGCTTAGGACTGCAACCATATTGTGATTTCCTTCAGCTGTGTCAGTCCTAAGCCCTAGAACCCAAAATGGCACTAGTTCACACAGGTGAAAGAACCAAAATTATTCTACTTCCTTCTAAGTGTAGGGCAAGGAAGTGACAGTGAAAGCCAGGAAAAACCTATTGACAGCCTCATTCTATTCTAGGTTTACCCATTTTTACAAGTCCTTCTCTTACATGCAAAGCTCTGTCTCCTTTTAAAATAAATCTCATCTTATAGGTCTGACAGTTATAAAAAGAACCTACTTCAATAACCTTCCTACACCTCAAGTTGTTAGTTCACCTGTCTCTCTTCTGCCAAAGTGAAACTTGAGGAGCTCTTTCTAGGATGCCTTTTGGAGATAAACAGACACCTCAAGTTGCTGCTTTGCTGGACTGATTTGTCTAATTTCATTTTTGCATTTAAGCCCCAGAAGAGATGCTAGAGTTGCTTGATTTAAGTAATTGCAAACAAGTCCCATGTACATTTATTAGTTAAGCTTTCAGCACATTGTGTGTGTGTGTGTGTGATATAATAATATAATATATTTGGGGGAATTTGCAGTGTGAATGACTTTGTATGGCTGGGATATAGCCACAACCTCTCTGTGAGAGGGCGGGTTATGAGCTTGTGGGGTAGGTGCTCTCCCACTGAGAGATGGGTGAGTGCCTGGGGATTGGGAACTCACGTATGTGAAAGGCCAGGGAGTGGAAATGGGTGTGATGGGAAGAGTTTGGGGGTTTGGGTGCTTGGGTATGAGGAGAGGTGGGATTGGTGGTGTGTGTATGATACGTTGTTTCAGTTATTGTAAACTGTTTGGGAGTGGGATTTATTTAATATGTTATACATATTTTTTGGTATTTTTTATTGTTGTAAGCTACCCTAAGCCAATTTTTGGGATAGGGCAGGGTATAAGTAATAAGAATAATTTTTAGTAAGGCAGCATAGCCTTGCCTATACTGTAGATTTTTCAGTCTTAATTTTACAAAAGGTGTAACTGTAATGAGTAGGGCTCACAAAATAGGGTAGGAATGGAGGAAGAAGAAGAAAAAGGGGCTGCATGGAGAATATTAGATGATAAAGAGATATGCACAGCATGGTGCTAGTTTTATTTTAAAATGAGTACAGATTAAAAATAAATGTCCATGCACATCTTCTAGGTAGCATCATAGAAGTGGGCTTTATTGAGGGACTAAACAAGGAGAGTAGTGGCCTTGCACCACAGCTAGGAAAACTGTTGCATACATAGCAGAAGATCTGGAGTAAAGGTACCCTGGCAGCTATGGAAAGAAATGGGCTAGTGGCATATCAGAGTTGGAAAATATAGTTGCAGTTATGCAAGTATCTAGATAGACAATGTTTGTTTTACCAATATGTGAATCTTCATAGGTGTCATAGAGCTGCTAGGGTTTCCCCCAAACTTGTGCAAGATCTTTTTCCATCCTCTTCTAGCCTGAGCAGCAAATAAAACGGAGTATACTGTTTTAGTCTGCTCCAGTCTATTGACCCCCTCTGTGTCACCTGGGCAGCCTTTGGATTGTTGGCTGCCCAGGTGATTAGACAACTCTGAACACAGTAAGGTAGGCCTTATACAGGGCAGAGGGGAAATGGGTTCAAAGTGGGCATGCTTACCACCCCTGGCCCTTGTTGTGCTCGGGAGATGCATGAGCTTCCAACCCCTTCCCTCCTGGTTTCATCTTGATGCGGTGCCTCATAGTGCAGGCAGGTTTGTCCCCTGCCTGCACTATGAGGGAGCTGTGGGGGGTGCTTTAGCCAAGACCTGGGTCTCTGACTTGCTGTGCTGGGGGCTGTAGGTAGGGCCATTTGACCCCAGTGACTGCAGGCCTTAGAGGGATGGTGGCTTGGCAGGCCCACAAAACAAACAAAAAAAAGAGGGAAAGAAAAAGAGCCTGTTTTGTGTGGGCGACTGGCAATGGGGTAAGGTTGCCATGTGCATACACAAAAAAGCAACAAGGAAAAATAAGGTTATCTCAGGCAGTGATCAGCGATTATACTTACTAGATGTAGTATCTAGATAGACAATGTTTGTTTTATCAGTGTGACTCTTCGTAGCTGCTAGGTTTTTCCCCGAACTGGTGCAACATCTTTTTCCATCCCCTATACTGTTTTAGTCTGCTCCAGTCTATTTTTATAGAGCACCTTTCCTGAGTCCTGCATGCAAATTCATTTGTGCTTTCCCTTTTTATTGTTTCCTTAGTTTCTGTTGAGGTTACATATGAAATTCACCTTTGTTCTTTTGGCCCTGATTCTACTGAACGTTATGGGCCATCAACTCCCCTTGACTTTTTCAGGAAAAATAGAAGGAGCTCAGCATTTGCCCTTTGGTTTCTAGTTTACCATTGCTGTGATAGCTTATGTAGTTGAATAAATTGAATCTACCCCCTGAGTACAGAATCTCTAATTAGTCTCTAGCTTCACATCTTGCATGCTGGGCAATAAGCCTTATCAAGAATGCAGTATCACTAATATTTGCTGAAGTGTACATATTTGTTAAACATCTGCCTACTTTATATGCACTCTTCATAAAATACTTTTTTTTCACAGCTTCTACAGTGATATGGGCATTCTGTTTGACTGTTGTAAAGTATACATTTACCAAAACAGATTAACCTTCACATTTTATACATGTGTCAAATGTGCTGGAAGGCAGGATTAAAGTTTTCCAGACTCCATCTAACCAGAGAGAGAACCAAATTTAAATTTACTAGGAAAAGGTAAAAAGTTGAAGGTGAAGCATCTCAGGCTGGGATTAATAAGGCACTTAAAGTGCCTTCTGCCTGTGGAAGGGATGGAGGCAAAGTACGAGATTGGATAACTTTTACTGGACAAACTTCTCTTGGTGAGTGTTTGAAAACTTTTGAGCCACGTAGGCCTGTTTCTCAGATATGTAATAAGACAGAGCTATAGGTGCTGGAAAATATCACTGGCATGCCAAACGTTTAAATACAGTGAGGGCAAACTAAGTATCGAATTATAAACCAATATGAATATGAATGCAGGCAAGGTAAGTGCTGGGAGGGAGCTGTAAGAAAGAATTTCAAGAAGAGAGGATTTGCATACCAAAGTATTTAAAAACGGTGCTCCTTCTATATAGGACGCACAGCTGGTAGCTAAAAAGAAGGAAAGGAAACAGAAAGTATGTCCTCCTTCCCTCTCCTGTAGTGACTGTTGCTAACTGACAAGGGAGGCAAGATAGATGTTTTACTGTACCTCTTGCTAAACTTCTTGTTTTTTGAGTCCCTTTCACTATGAATAGCTCAGCGTTTCCAGTGTTCCTAACTTTGGCATGATGCTTGACAGATTCACTCTTTTCTACAGAGTAGTAGTGACATTAACCGGAGTCTTGTTAAATTCATATTGCTAGTTTTTAGCAATCTGTGACCCTTTTCACACAAGATGCCCCCCCCCCCCCCCCCCCCCCCCCCCCCCNTCCACCATGTGGAGGCGCCTGTGTGAATGCCGCAGGGGATGGGTGGGGGTGCGTGTGCTCCCGCGCTACACCCACCTCCACCCATCGTCCACGCACGGAGCAATGGGCTCCAATGCCCGATGCTCTGTGGGTGGAGATGGGTGTGTGCCCGTGGGAATGGGTGCACACCCATCTCCACACACCACAGCCACACACCCATGCCCCCCACCCACCCCAGTCTGTTTAAAAACGGCCTGTGACTGGCACCACAATCACTGATTGTGGGATTCATTGATATCTGTGATCACTAGCTCATTCGGGAAGGCAGCATGGAATTGGTGTATATTTAGAAGGTTAAAAAAAAATTGTGAGATCTGCTTTTGAGGCTTAAATATTATCTCATGATGCCAGACAGTAACAAAGACATGTAAAATATATAAAATATCAGTCAGAGCCTGACTCCATCCATAGGCAGTGTATCCCCACTTGGGGTCCTGACTCACAGTTTGGGAACTTCTGTTTTAAGCTCTGTAGGGCTTTATCTTTTAAAAAAAAAATTTAAAATAAATTCTAATCCAACTCACAGCAGGAAAAGTTTCTGAAGTAGATTTCTGAGGCTATTTACTTCTGCTTATTATCTGAGGATAATCTATACAGTCTGCAACAATAACAACTAATCAGTGCAAACACTTGCAGAAAGGATGTGATTTTTGATAGATACCTAGGAGAGTGTGATGTGCAGCTCTCACTGAAGACCACTAGATGGGTGCCAGACTCCCCTAGGCACACCTGGAAGTCTCTCACCCAAGAAAACATTTGAGGTCTGCAAAATAATTTAAATTCATCTACTCTCACTCGTGGCAAAATATAAACCATCTGCAAACCTCAGCTTTAACATTTAACATAATTAATGCTATTTAAATGAGGTTGATTTACCTGGGACCTTAAGCAAATTTGTTATATTAGCTAAACCAGTTTGTTTTGATTCTTTTCTGCTGGGTCAGTTAAAAGGCAAAAAGAGTGCTTTGAATAGTCTCCTTGTTGTATGTGCAGGTGCAGTATAATGTACAGTAGTGTATTTGTAATTGGGAAATGGCAGATTTTTAATGCTATGACAGCTGCAAGGCAACAGATAAGTTAATTTGTTGAAAATAAATACATATTACTAGGAACTGGATCGTTCTTCCTCTTCAATCACTGTCCATAAGGGAATGGTAATGCAGTGGGAATCTATTCATCACCAGGTTGCTACTATAGTTTGGATCCAACCCAGGATGGTATTGATCAAAAGTGTTTTATCTGATGACTGTTGATGACCTACATGATATAAGTGAAAACTTCTTATAACTACATCCCTTTTCCTGCAGATCAGGTTTGTAGCTCGGTTGGAATGGACCCAGGTGCAAGAAATTGACTCCCCCCCCACCCCCCAAATCACCATCCTTGCCTCTATCCCACCCCCTCCCCTTTCCTCCACCCAGTGTCCTTATTGCATAAAACTGTCAACTCATGTATTTATTTATTTATTTATTTATTAAAATTTATACCCCCACCCTTCCCTGAAGACTCAGGGTTCCTCAGCCCTCTTCCCCCACCCACCCAGCCTCCCAGCCCTCATGCAGACACCCCAGATCCTCTGCCTAAACCCAGCCTCCCTGTCCCTACCCCCACACTGACATCTCCTCCTCCTCCCCCTCGCCCCCCCCCCCA
>QEPC01015038.1:547593-562550 GCA_003113815.1 Sphenodon punctatus
AGCTGTGTGAAATTGAATCCTGACAAGACGGAGGTGATGCTGTTGGGTAAGGGCGAGGGAGTGGAGGCCCCCATCATTGATGGGGCATGTCCCCCCCGGTTCCTCCAGTTTGGAGCCATGAAGTCCTCCTCAATTCACAGGTGGTGGCTCCGGCGAGGTGCGCGTTCGGTAAATTACATCTGGTCTGATGTCTTCGACCCTACATCTCAGACTCTGATCTTGCCACCATCATCCATGCATTTATTACCTCGAGATTGGATTACTGCGATGTGCTCTACGTGGGACTATCCCTGGTGATGACCTGGAGACTGCAGCTGGTGCAGAATGTTGTGGCCCGCCTCCTTACAGGGATCGGTTGCTAGGAGCGCATAACACCGGTGCAGTGGTAGATCTCTGCACTGCCTGCCTATAGTCTTCTAGGTTTGATTCAAGGTGTTGGTTATTACCTTTTAAAAGCCCTGTACAGTATGGGCCCCACTTACCTGTGGGACCACCCCATCCCTCGTGTCCTGGATCAGCCCCTGTGGTTGTCCAGGGGCACCTGCTTGGAGGTCCCCCGGGTTTCCTGGGTGGCCACGTTTGAGTGGGTGTTCTCCGTGACCGCACCGTGGCTTTGGAATTTCCTCCTGGTGGAGATTCGCCTCTCCTTGGACCTTCCTTCCTTCTGTAGACAATGTAAGATCTGGCTGTTTCTCCAAGCGTTTGGTGAGGGGGGATGGGTAGTGGATGGGGGGCTTGGTTTAAATATAAGGGTATGGTGTGTTTTTATTTTTTTATCTTTGGGCCGGTTTTGTGGTGGGGTTAATGTATCTTTTAATGTGATATATATTTTGTATTTTTATGTTTTATATGATGTTTTATATATATGTTGTACACTGCCCCAAGCTGCCATCTGGCAGGAGGGGGCAGTATAGAAGTATTATTACAAATAAATAAATATGTTAGCGGGAAAACACTTGACTTCTCAGGATCTAAAATCCAGGTTTGTTGTCTGTTTCAGACAGGTACCCTTTTACTACCCTTGCCAATTCCCTTCTTATGAGTCGACAGGTTATTGGAATGTACTAAGCTCCTGCTGTCTAGGAGATCACAATCCCCAATGAATCCAGTTCCTTAAATTGTTTGTGAGTGAGTCACACGCTGGAGTAGCTGACATTTTAACAATGTTACAACCCAGGGTTTTGAAGAGCTGATAGGTTTGTATACATAAACACAATTTATCTAGCTTTTCAAGCCTCAGCAGCATATAAGTGTTGCAAATGTTTCTATAATATATTGTCAAAACAAGTGAATTATGAAAGAACCGGTTTACTGTTTGCAAAGTGGCCATGTTAAAATGACACATTCTTACTGGAGATGTGTTTTCCGCATCTCTTTGGAGCTGTCACCTGCTTGTTTATAAATATGTTTTTACTTCGGTCAGCCTTGTAGACCCAACACAGCTGTGAAACAGTAACAAACTTATTGTTATTGTTAAGCTAAACTAAGCTATAACCTTTGCAATCTTCTGTCATGTATTACCCAAGAAAATCCAGATAGGACATTTCAGATTTCAGAGCTTTGAAATTAGAGGGGAAAAAGCAAGCCTCTCCCTGAAATGAGCAAATTTGTAATGGAAATTACTGAGCAAAAATAAATGCAGAACCCTACAATGTGACTGTGGCACTGCTTTTTTTTTCTTTTAGAATAAACATGTTCAGAGCTTTTTAAGGCCAAAGTGACCATTATGATCAGTGAGTGCTCTTGAATAGCAATAGAATTCCAGAGTCTGTTTGGTTGCTCTGTTGGTCCCAGCTGTAAGAAATGAAGAGAAAGTAGGTCCGATGATAATTCTTATATCAGGACCATATCTTCTGATTATATTACATCCTTCAGAGGAACACCCAAGTCTTGATTTAAAGACACCAAATGACAAAGAATATACCTGACCCTTGATACCTTGTTCCAATGGCTGGTTACTCTTAATTACTTTTAACATTTCTTTTGTTACACTTAAGAAGGGAGAGGATAAAGTAATACCATGGTGTTGTTTCCAGGTAATTGTTGCTGTATTACTATGAGTTGCCTCTGTGTTAGACAGCACATTATTACTGAATTAGCCAGCCTGCTACATTACTTGAAACAAACGCACACCAAAAATGTGTTTTGTAAAGATTGTGATCTCTTACGTGTAAGGGGCATGGATTTCAGAGAAATCTATTAACTTGAGGAGTAAGGGTCTCTCTGGGATGAATTGAGATGAGAATTGTTACTGTGATTTTGAAACACTTTGTTCTGTCATTTAACTGTGAATTAATTCAGTTAAGGAGATCATGGTCTAAAATAGAGATTTTTACTTTACTGTTTCTCAGATGATACTTGGTTGTCTTTGTAGAGTAGATCAGTTTTTTGTCAGAACTCATACCATCACTTTTAACCTGGAACAAAAATGCAAGATAAATATTTACTAGACTGGTCAAAGCTTGTGAGAACAGTTATGGGAATTTGCTGCCCAGGAGATGGGAAACATTTTCATCACAGCAAAGCTGCTTCCAATTATTGCAGTTCAGATAAACACCAGTGCTTAACTGGCTCTAGAATTGCTGCCAGTAGCAGATATTTTTTTTAGTTCTCTGTCCACTATTATCCAACAGCTTTGGCTTTTTACTTTTCACTTCTAGTCCGATCTGCCTTTTGACAAACCATTCTGTATTTGTTACTTTTGAAAGATATCATCTTGCCATGAAGCTTTCCTTTGAACTTGGCTTGATGGTGTTTATAATTAAATATACATGTTATGGTTCTCTCGTACATAATGACTGCAATCCACAAACCACTTTATTGAAGACTGTATGAGTAAATGGCTTGTGCATTGTGGCCATTGTTGTTATATTGTCATAAACTTTGCTTCCCTGTACAGAGCATTTGTTACTACCTGAACTACTTTGTCTCCATCTCTTACATTTGGGACCAGCATGGCAATCACCCTCTCTGCCTCTAGAACATCTTTTTCCAGCAGCCTCTGGACCTTCTGTGTATGGGATAATGTCCTTTTGATTACCTGGTGCTGTGATTAGGTTGTTATATAGTTGCTATTTACTGTACCTCATCTTTCTAATAATTAATTTCAATTTTGTTGCTTTTATCCTTTGTGGGTAAGTATTATATTTGCTGTAATCTTAGGACTGTTAGCAAAAGTTGCCATACTGGGTTAGACCAATGGCGGTATTCTGTCTGTGACGGTGATCAATATTGGATGCTTCGGGGGGAAAATGCAACAACAGAATATTCATTAAATGATCCATCCCTTGTTGTGCACTCCTGGTTTCCGGTAGTCGGAGCTTTAGAAGCACCCTGCGCACACACCCATTGCAGGGACTGAGTGGCGTGCGCAACTATGGGATCTGTACATGTGCTGTGTGCAGGGAGTTTGGGATTGCGCCCACTGAGTATGATGATGCATCGCTCACCAGCCATTGGTGGACCTGTCCTTGATTAACTTACCTAATTCTTCCTTTGCATCTATAGTTGGCAAGAGTTTCATAGGCAAAGAGTTCCATGGCAAAGAGTTCCATAGGTTAACTTATTTGTGGTGTGTGTGTGTGTGTGGTGTGAAAAACTACTTCCTTTGGTTTATCTATAGATCTGCTGCCTGTTAATTTAACCAGCTGCCCTCCTACCTCTTGTATTATAAGAAACCATTCCCCATTCACTTTCTCTCTACCACTCATGACTTTATAGACTTCTTTCATATCACTCTTCATCTCTCTCTTCTGAACAGAGGAACCCTAACCTTTTTAGTTTGTCCTTATACCAAAGCTGATGCACACTGATGATTCTTTGTGACCCTTTTTCTTCAATTTTTTTCAGTTCTGCTATCTCCTGTTGGGGTAACTTGGACTGCACAGATTATTCCAGGTTATGTGCATGCAATGGGTTTTATGGAGGGGTGTTATGATCTGGATGACACGTTAGACATTTCCAGTATGAATTATGTTGATTATATTAGATAATACTTTCCCCCTTTGCTTTGTAAAATTGAATAATATAATTATTATGTATTAATCCACTATTGGGGTATAATATTCCCCAATTAAAGTTGGAAAATATAAATAAGATTGATTTGAAAATGACTCCATTAAAAATGTTAGGGTTTTTTAACATAACATTTTTTAACTGCAGTGTTCGGGGTACGGAAATACACCACCAACATGAAAGTTCTTGGGGTCAATAGTATCCCAAGTGTTAACAGTAAAATCCCAACAGTAATGCTACTGGGGGTGAATTGACACCCCCCCCCCCATTTTTGGAACATAAGATGTACATAAACAGCAAAAGTAATATTTGCAACTAAGTATTGAACGTTACAATTGCTAACTATGAATAAAAGAACATAACATGTTAATAATAAAAACACAATCATAATAACATAAGCCTTTTAACTGTGAGCTACAGTCACACAAATATAGCAGTTGACTATTGCATGATCAGGACAAACATTACGTTTACAGGTATGACATCATGACTGATTTCCTGTCCTCTTTCCAAGTACAGACATGACACCTGCCCCTTTTCAGGCACAACTGCTAGCACATAAGAAGCAGCCTCTCTGGAAGGCCCTGGAAAACTGGCCCTTTTATGAACCAAGGGCGTGATCATTTCTAAGGCCAGGTCCCATAGAAAAGTACATCTCCTGTGGTGGCTGCCCTCTTTCCATTTCAGATTTGCAATATCCCAAACAATGAAGGCATTCATACAGGTGATGTCTAGGATATTAGCAAACACCATCATTGACCACCGCCTGCTCATTCGTTTAGTGGTGTATTTAGACACTATTTGATCACGGGTGTCCATGCCACCTTTCTTTTTATTGTAATAGAGGATTATCTCTGGCTTTGATTTAGAGCCAGATGTTGCAACATCTGAATGCATGGAAGAGAACAGCATTACTACCTTTCTCTTCTTTGGCACGTAGCTTATAAATGTCCGATTCTCTTGAAATTGGCCATATTTGGATTTGTTGGGAAGGAACTTCCAGGGAATTTCCGGCTTGTTCTTTCTTATTGTCCTAACCAGAATAATTTTGGGGGGTATCAACTTCCTGGATTAGCTGCACACTAGTGGCTTTTTCCGTTAGAACTTTTGAACCCTCTAGAACATTTTCCAGTTTCAATACCGCCTTTCTCCCCCAAGTTTTGTGCCACTTAATCACCTTCTTCCCTCCCTTTATATATATCTGCATTTAGAACGTATGGAGATTTGGAATTGCAGCATAGCCAGAACTTTGTGCCATATTGGGGGGTGGGGGTTGGTTGTGTCACTGTGTGCCCGGGTGGGGGGTGGTTTTTTTGTGTTGTTTTAAATTGCTGGGGGTTGATTTGTTGCTGTTCTTCTTCGAGGATCTCCGCGATTCTCACTCTTGGGATTTACTTCCTGCTCCGCAGGTACCGGAAAACCTCTCGTCAGCAGTATCCAGGCAGATTACGCCTGGAAAAGACTAGAAAAGGTGAGGGCTCCGCCCCCTCACTCCCCCTCCCATCCCGAGAAAAGCGCGGGCCCGCATCACGAGGGATGGAAGTATAAAGAGGGGGAGGAGCCCCCACCGCCTCAGTTCCTTCCAACCGCGTGGCGTTGGAAGACTTCTCGGCGCTTTTCAGCGTTGTTTTGGCAGTATAAGAAGATTAGAAGAGAAGATCAAGAAGAAGATTGAAAAGGAAAGGAGTGCCGCCCACCTGTGGGACGTTCCCCGGGCCGTTGCGTCCTCCGGGGCGAACGGAATGCCCAAACAACCGGGCTTTAAACGCTGTGGCTCTTGCCCGGCTACCTTATCAGTTAGTGACCAGCACGACCGCTGCCTAACTTGTCTGGGAGAGGGTCACAACACTCGAACCTGCGGAGCCTGCTCGGTGCTCTCAGGCAGAGCTAAGCGAGCTAGGGCGCTAAGGCTCCAGGACATTTTAACAAAAAGGGCCTTAGAGGGCGGTGAAGAGGGGCCCCTGAGGCTCCCCGCCCGGCACTCCAGGCCGATGGAAAATCCGGCTCCGGCGGTACCGTCCAGACAGAGGACGAGTCCGCATATGGGTACCAGCGGCACCGGCGAACTCGGGACCGAGGGACCCTTTGAGGTGCAAGCTGCCGGTTCCGGCCACACCGCGGAAGGTAGTGCTCCGCACGCGTCCAGCCCAAGACGCTTATCTGGTAGCGGTACCGAGCCTCCTGGTGCGCGAGGCGTCGCGCACTCGTCGGAGAGGGGCTCCAAGAGCGTGGAGAGAAAGAAAAAGAAGAAGAAGGGCTCAACACGAGAGCCGGCACCGCCGGTGCCGACAGTTCAACAATCCCCACGACCGTCGGGCTCGACGAGGGGGACGGCACCACCGACACCGTTATCCCGCTCGGTACCGCCTCTGCTGTTGTCGGTACCGATGGTGCGCAGGGAGTCGCGCTCCAGGTCACCACGGTTCCACTCCCGCTCCCGCTCTCCTCGGTACCGGACGGGACGGACGCCCCTCCGGTACCACCTGGAACGACGATCACGTTCCCCATGCTCCTGTTGCTCTCCACGTCATGGACACCGGGACTATGACTATGGTAGGGACTATAGATACAGGTCGCGTAGCCCTCCATACGCTCACGACTTCGGATATCCGTCACTTCCACGGGACACCACCTATGTGCCTCCGGTTCCGCCTAGAGCCGCGCCGTCGGCGACCGTATCACGCCCTCCTCCGTCGGAGACAGGATCGGTGCAAGCAGACATCGGTACCGTTGAAGCAGAAGAGCTCGTTTCCGGGACCGGAACGAGGTTAGAGCCATCAGGGGCTACACAACTTCTCACCTCCCTATTGGGGACCCATAGGGAGGACACGGTACCGACGGTACCCCGGATGGCTTCCCCGGGGGCGTCGGCATCACGGTCTTCCTCTTCGTCTTCCCCTTCAATGGAGGAGGACGAGACCATTTCCCCACCACCGCCAGATGCTATCTCGGATGCTAACATCTCGCTGGCCACAGAGGATGCCAAGGCTTTTCAGGCAATGTTGAGGAGAATGGCTGCATCTCTCCCAAAGCTGCCCACGAGGGTCATTAAAAAGGCTCAGACTGGACCTATCTTCGGCATATTGGGGTCTGGGGAATCCGGACACGTGACCCTACCTTTGCTGGATCAGCTGTTGGAACCAGCTACAACTTTATGGGCTAAGCCTGCCTCTGTTCCCCCGACTAATAAGTTGGCAGACTCATTGTATGGGGTACCCAAAGAAGGGGCTCAAATCTTTCATAGTCACCCCCCTCCGAACTCCTTGGTGATAGCGGCTGCCTCGGTTAGATCTCGAGCGGGAGGGATCCAGACTTCCCCTGCAGATAGGGAGGGGAGGAGATTGGATGTGCTGGGTAGGAAGGTTTTTTCCTCGGACTCTCTGTCCTTCCGTATTGCTAATTATGCTTCCGCCATGTGCGGTTACCAGCATTGGCTGTGGTCTAAAATTAGCATGACATCGGACCCAAACCAGTTGGCAGCATTACAGAAAGAGGGCATGCAGATGGCCCAGTTCCAATTAACCGCAAACATGCACGTGGCGGATGCCAACGCCAGAGGGATGGCATCTGCTATAGCTCTACGAAGGCATGCGTGGCTTCGGTCCACAGCTCTCACCCCTGAGAATAAAACTAGAATAGAGGACTTGCCGTTTGATTGTGAGGGCCTGTTCTCGGCTTCTACTGATGACACTCTTAAGAAAATTAAAGAGATGAATCAAACGGCAAGATCCACAGGGGTAGTCAGGGCGATACGCAAAAAGTCTTTTACGCAGGGCTATTCTTTTTCGTCTAGAAGAACTCCTTACCAAAATTATAATTTCCAAGCTGGGAAAAGATTCCAGCAACACAATCAGACACATTACCAGCAACAAGGTGTTCAACAACGTAAATCGTTTGGCAGGCAGCGGGGCAGGGGTAAACCCTCTCCTAGCTCGTCTTCTGGACAGCAGGCAAAATCACGTTTTTGATTGTTATCTGATCAAGGGAGATAATGAGGATGACCCCTCATTCCAGGACCGCCTATTGCCCTACCTACATGTATGGGAAACCATTTCTTCTGACCAATGGGTCAGGGAGATAGTACAGCTGGGGTATGCCATACAGTTCCATACCACCCCTCCCCTCTCACCTTGCCCCCCTGGGGCTCCCCCCCCCTCTACTCAAATACTAGTTGAAATTCAAAAACTCCTCGACAAGGGGGCTGTCGAATCCATTCCTCGAGATGAACATAGTTCTGGATTCTACTCTAGATTCTTTGTGGTCCCTAAAAAGGACAAGGGCTCTAGACCCATTCTGGACTTGAGATGTCTCAACAGATTCGTTAAGAAGTTTAGATTTCGTATGACTTCCCTACCTGTCATTTTCATGGGCTTACAGCAAGGCGACTGGTTGGCCTCCCTTGATCTCAAAGACGCCTATTTTCATATTTCAATACGCCCTTCTCACCGTAAGTTCTTGCGATTCGTTGCAGGGGACCTTCGCTTCCAGTACCGTGTCCTTCCCTTCGGACTGTCTACAGCACCACGCGTGTTCACAAAATGTGTAGCTGTCGTAGCAGCCTATCTAAGAAGGCAAGGTGTGCGAATCTTTCCGTACCTGGACGACTGGCTGTTGGCGGCGAGGTCACCACAAGAACTTACCAAACACGTGGAGTTCACCATGTCACTCCTCAGGAACCTGGGGTTTGTTCTGAACTTGGCAAAATCCCACATACAGCCGACGCAACGACTACCCTTTATAGGGGCAGTCTTGGACACCAGACACGCGAAAGCGTATCTTCCAGAGGAGAGGCTTATCTCCATACGTCATGCCCTAGACGTTCTTCACTCGCATCCCACCAAACCAGTCCGGTTTTTCTTGCACCTGCAAGGATTGATGGCCTCCACGACGATGGTAACCCCGTACGCTCGTCTGCACATGAGACCCCTGCAACAATGGCTAGCCAGCAACTACGTACCCACCATTCATCCACTCAACATGAAACTATGCATAGCAGAGGAACTTCTTCTGGACCTACAGTGGTGGGCAAATGCAGATCATGTGCTACAAGGGGTGCCCTTCGATGCTCCCACCTTCAGGGACATTATCACGACAGACGCATCCCTGACGGGATGGGGTGCGCACCTAGGGACTTTCTCAATACACGGTCTCTGGTCCCCAGAAGAGACGCATTTACACATAAACATGCTGGAGCTGAGGGCCATACGTTGGGCGTTGAAGGCTTTGCTTCCCCGCATCCACGGTCAAAACATCCAAATCGTGACGGACAATACCACAGCAATGTGGTATGTGAACAAACAAGGGGGAGCACATTCCACCCGCTTATCGAGGGAAGCGGAGACCATCTGGCACTGGTGTATCGGTCACGACATACACATTCACGCCATTCACTTGGCAGGCCAAGACAACCTGAGGGCGGACTACCTCAGTCGCAAATCGAGGGACCAGCACGAGTGGTCTCTGAAAGAGGAGATCTTGCACGACATTTTTCAGGAATGGGGAACTCCAGAGATAGATCTATTCGCATCACAGGGGAACGCAAAGTTACCAAAATTCTGCAGCCGAGCAGGTATGGCACCAGAATCGATGTCGGACGCCTTTGCCATCTCTTGGCACGGGACATTCCTTTATGCCTTTCCCCCGTTTCCCCTCATCAACAGAGTGTTGTGCAAGGTCAGGACGGACAGGGCTCATATCATCCTGATCGCTCCCTTTTGGCCACGACAAACCTGGTTCCAAACCTTGCTGGGGATGGCGACTCAAATCAAGAAGCTTCCAATGATCTGCGATCTACTCTCCAGAGAACGGGGGGAAATTCTTCACCACGACCTACAGATGCTCCACCTCTCCGCTTGGTTGATTCTACCCCGATAGGCAATTTGCCACCGGAGGTTTCAGAGATACTTTTAAATGCAAGGAGACCTTCGACACGCAAATGTTATCAGTTAAAGTGGAGACGATTCTGTAGCTGGTGTACTTCGCAGGCTATTCCCTTGCAAGCTTTGGACATGAATCATGTGTTTCTTTATCTACTGAGTCTACAAAAATTGCATTTGTCTTTGGCTTCCATAAAGGTTCATTTGGCAGCTCTGTCTTCCCGTTTGCAACCGCATGACAGTGGCACCCTGTTTTCTCATAAACTGATGAGGGCTTTTTGGAAAGGTCTAAAGAACACTTTTCCTCAACGATCTAGGCCCGCCCCCCAGTGGGACTTGAACCTTGTGTTATCCAAGTTGATGTTCCCTCCTTTCGAACCATTGGCTACGTGCAGCTTGGAAGACTTGTCAATTAAAACGGCGTTCTTGGTGGCGATTACATCGGCTAGGAGGGTGAGTGAACTCACGGCCCTTCGAGCTTCACCTCCTTATATCATGTTTCACAAGGATAAAGTTGATCTACGTATTGACCCCTCATTTGTGCCTAAGGTTGTTTCTAGTTTCCACCTTAATCAGACTATCTCGTTGCCAGTTTTCTTCCCTAGGCCGCACACATCTGTCGAGGAGCAAAGGCTACACTCGTTAGATGTTAAAAGAGCTCTGGCTTTCTATATTGAGAGAACCAAATCAATCAGAGCGTGTGATTCCCTTTTTATCACGTATGGGGGCCAAAGAATTGGGGTCAAGCTCTCTGCACAGAGACTTTCCAAGTGGATTTTATTGTGTATACAGAGATGTTATGCTTTAGCAGACAAGATCCCTCCCGAAGGTCTGAGGGCTCATTCCACTAGAGCCACTGCTACTTCTTTGGCTAACTTCCAAGGTATAAATCTACCAGATATCTGCAGGGCTGCCACGTGGGCGTCTGTCCACACGTTTACAAGACATTACTCTTTGGACCTGGCGGCCAGAGCAGATTCCCAAGTGGGGAGAGCAGTGTTGGATTCTTTCCTGAGTTACCATCCTCGACTCCCACCTCCTTGAGGTGAGTTATCTAGAACTGCTTATTACTCTCCCAAGAGTGAGAATCGCGGAGATCCTCGAAGAAGAAACGGAGGTTACTTACCAGTAACTCTGTTCTTCGAGAGAGCTCCGCGTATTCTCACATCCCGCCCGCCTTCCCCTCAGTCGTGGATGGACATACCAGGTCTTCCAGGCTGGGTTGGAAGGAACTGAGGCGGTGGGGGCTCCTCCCCCTCTTTATACTTCCATCCCTCGTGATGCGGGCCCGCGCTTTTCTCGGGATGGGAGGGGGAGTGAGGGGGTGGAGCCCTCACCTTTTCTAGTCTTTTCCAGGCGTAATCTGCCTGGATACTGCTGACGAGAGGTTTTCCGGTACCTGCGGAGCAGGAAGTAAATCCCAAGAGTGAGAATACGCGGAGCTCTCTCGAAGAACAGAGTTACTGGTAAGTAACCTCCGTTTTTTGTTGTTGCTGTTGTTGTGTTTTTATGATATTGTACACCGCCCTGGGATGCCGTAGGCATGAGGGGGCGGTTAACAAATATAATGAAATAAAATAAATAAATATATTTGGCTGGTTTAGAGGACATATGGTGCCTGAATGGGCACTTGCCTCTGTAAGGTACTAATTGTTCATCAATTGTCACACTATCATAGAGGACAAAAGATTTTGGCAGAGTGTCTACAGACCATGTTCCAGAGATCAGACACAGGGACCAGCTTACTGCTCACGCTACCGCTTGTATGTTGAAGCCGGTCCTTAAATTGCAGGATCTTCATAATTCTTTTGAAAGACCCAAGGGCATTCTACCTTTTAAAGTGTAGTCTGCCATGCTGGGAAGACCAGAGTTCTTCTATATTTTCCCCATTCAACCTAAACACTCTTGCCAGAATACAAAGTCCTAAGTAGGCACAGAGTTCACTTGTTATATCGGCTCCCGTTTGTGTCCACAGTGCTGTTCCCCATACTTGTTACTGAACTGAAGTATGAGGTATAGCATAGCCTGGGGGGCGGGGGGGCGGGAAATGAGGAACCTGGAGTAGAGGCATTCAGGCAGCTGCTGAAATTTATATGTTGTCACTCCTGGAACAGAAAGCAAAATGTTTCTGGAAGGAGTTCCTTCTCCAGCAGATGGTTCTTTTTGCCAGGTCTCCACTTCGTTTTTGGAGATGCTGACATTTTCAGGGAAATGTGCAGTATCTGAAATTTAAGGCAAATGGCTAAAGGAGGCCTGCAAATATTTGGCAGGTTTGGAGGACATACATTGCTCTTTCCTCACCTGTACCTTTCTCTGCCCCTTACTTCTCCCTGCACCCCTGACTTCTTCATAGCCTATGAGATGGATGGGGTATTAAAAAAAAATTAGTAAACACCTTTTGCATCACTGTCAATGAAATTGGTGTCAGTATCCGGCTCCTCACTGTCTTATTTCCTCAATTCCTTCTGCACCAGTAGTTGTGCCTTCAGGTTCCCACTGTCCTCATCACAACCCCAGAAATTAAGATTCTGAGTCCAGTTCCTGCAGAGGTTTGCTGACTTCAGCAGCAGAAAACATCTTTCTGGCCAAAGGCCATATAGCCTTTTAGAGTAAGCAGGTATGGCAAAGACTGTTCTCTTGGGCTCCTGGCTGAGTGTAAATGCTGATATACCGGCTGCTTGCCCACGTTAACTGGAGCAGTGAAACTCCTGGAGGGAAATCTGGTGCCCCAAGCAAGGGGCCTTGGCACTTGTTTCACTCATTTATCCTTTGGTCCTCATATAATTTTGGTCGTTTGGATTTAATTTGTTTAAATATAATTTCTTTTGTAACATAAATAGTTTAATGTTACTGGTTCTACAGTGCAATCTTGGCCTCATTTTTTTTCTTGGCATACTCTCTTGGCTGATATATTAGTTTCTTCTTTGCATTATATAACATTCCTCTAATTGTTAATTATTTGCTCTTCCACAAGTTCTCATGTTACTAGTTTGTTCATGGACTTACACTGAGAATCTTGTGTACTTTCTTTCTTTTTTTTTTAACCTTTGCAGGGTGCTGTAAGGAGGGAACTGGGAAACCTCAGTTCTAGGTGCGAAGTTGAGCAGAGCATGGGGGCACACCCTTACTGTGATGGGTCCTATTCACAGGGTTGGGCTCAGGACGAGGGGGTGTCAATGGCCATGGCACTGTGCTCTTCTCCTTGCTGGCAACAGCAAGCAAGCAGAGGATGGAGTGGGAGCCTGATGAGTTTTTGGAAAACGCCCAACATCGCCTGAAGGCAGTGGCTGGGTCTCACCAGAAGTTGCTTTGCTGGAGTTGATAGAGCTTGTGCAAGAACCACGGCTGCTTGTCCCAGCATTGCAGGTTTCTAGCTGCCACTGTCTAGTTCCCCACATCTATCGGACTGTCTGGCCCTTCCTGATCACCTCTGTCCTTGAACCTCCACCCTAAGTAAGGTGGCTCTTCACCTCTGCTAATGCTCTCTCCAACCTGTGCTCCCCTTTGTCTCCCTTATTCCTTGGGGACAACCTGTGTAGTGGCAGCATCTCTTCTGGAGAGTGGAGATGGTTGGCTCTGCTGGGGTCCAAGTGATTGAAAGGTGAATTCATTTCCACTTGTCCGTAGGGAGGGTAGAATTGACGTTTGAGCCCTCTCCAGCCTAAAGGGAGTTGAGAGACCCAGCGTGCTGTCACTCCCAACACAGCAGGAAAGCCTACAAAATGGTTAGTTCAACAAATGGTTGCAGTGCTTACTTTGGTACATTCCAATATCCTTCACCTGCTTTATTCCCAGGGATTTTTCCTTCCTTCCTTATTTTCTTTCTTTTTCATAATTTCTCTTTTTCATCTTTTTATTTCATCCTGCTATTTTTTCTCTACCTCTTTTCTTTTTTCACTTGGTTTTTCTCTGCTTTCCTTCGTTGCTTGTCTCCTTTTCCCCCATCTTACTGAAGTCTCCCACACCCCAAGTGAAAATGGTTAACCCAGTCTGTCTCCGTCCTGTGGTTGAGTCATCTTCTGCCCACTGTTAGGAATTTAATGCCTCCTTTGCAGACCCTGACGGTCACTCTGCTGATGTGCTGGTCCAGCATTGGAACACCTTGCTGGGGGAGGCCATTGACAGGGTGGCTCCGAGACGTCTTCTTCCTCCGTCTCATCACCACAGGGCCCCTTGGTTTACTGAGGGACTGTGGTGTATGAAACAGGTAGGCAGAGACTGGAGCGATGCTGGCGTCGGACTCGCTCAGAATCTGATCGACTTCTCCATAGGGCCCATTTGGGGTCCTATGTTGAGGCTGTGAGGACAGCAAGGAAGGAGTTCTTTGCTGCCCTCATAGCGTCTGCAAAGTCACGTCCAGCGGAGCTGTTTAGGGTGGTGCAGGGACTGCTCAGTCCGGCCTCCCTCCGCCTGGACGGGAATTTGTCCCAGGCCCGCCGTGAGGAGTTCGTCATCTACTTTGCAGACAAGATCGCTCAGATCCAGAGTAACTTTGGAAGCAGGAGGTGAGGAGCACGAGGTTATGGAGGCACCGTTTGGTCGACCTTTCTGGGAGGAGTTTCGGGAAGTGACGCCGACCGATGTGGTGGATGTCCTGGGGTCTGTTAGAGACACTAGTTGTGAATTAGATCCATGCCCGTCCTGGTTGGTGAAAGCTTCCAGGGAGACGTTGGGGACAGTGCTGGTGAGGGTGGTCAACACGTCCCTCCAGCAGGGGAGGTTGTCGCCCAGTCTCAAGGAGGCTGTGGTGCGCCCCCTTCTGAAGAAGCCATCCTTGGATGTGGGCGCACTTGCCAGCTACCGCCCATCTCTAATCTTCCCTTTTTAGGGAAGATTATTGAATGGGCAGTGGTACCAGCTCCAGGCGCATCTGGATAGTATCGGTTTCCTTGACCCTTTTCAGTCTGGGTTCCACTCCAGCTATGGTACTGAGACAGCATTTGTGGCCTTGGTGGACGAGCTCCACTGGGAGATGGACACAGGATGTTCAACATTTCTGATCCTGCTTGATCTCTCAGCCGCTTTTGATACCGTGGACCATGGGCTGCTGCTGAAACGACTGGGGGG
>QEPC01015038.1:570404-585566 GCA_003113815.1 Sphenodon punctatus
GTCTCCGGCCCGGACCTGGCCTCCCTCATCCATGCCTTCGTCACCTCGAGGCTGGACTACTGCAACGCGCTCTACGTGGGGCTTCCCTTGTTCCTGGTTCGGAGGCTGCAGCTAGTGCAGAATGTGGCAGCCCGGCTCCTTTCGGGGATGGGTCGTCGGGAGCACATAACACCTGTGCTCCGGACTCTGCACTGGTTGCCAATAGCATGCCAAGCCAGGTTCAAGATTTTGGTGTTGATCTATAAGGCCCTTCACGGACTGGGCCCCTCGTACCTCAGGGACCGCCTCACCCTCCGCGCCCCAGAGTGGCTCCTTCGGTCTGCCGGGGGTGCCTTCTTGGAGGTCCCTCGTGTTAAGCTCGCCTGGCCCTAAGCCTTTTGACATTTTGGTGAAGTTGTAAAACCTGGCTGTTTGCCCAGGCCTTTGCGGGGCAGGGGTTAGTGGGGTTTTTATCTCCCCTTACCCTTATTTTATTGTTTTGTTGTGATGCCTGGTCCTGTTTTAAGGGTAGTATTTTTTAATGTTTTAATTGCTTTAGATGTATTTTATATTTGTGTTTGTTTTCTTCGTTTTGTAAGCCGCCCAGAGCTGTGTTAGAAGGGGCGGGGTAGAAATTTGATTAAATAAATAAATTAAATAAATAAATAAAAGCAAGATGTTTTGGGTTTAATGTTTCCATTAAGCTGTATCTCTTCATGGTTGTTTTGACTTTACCCATTCTCACTTCCATGAACCAAGATTATTGTAACCTTTTACCAGCCCTTGTCCTTCGTCCCACTGAAGCCTCCAATGAAGTCTATTAGTTTCATGGAGCTCTATGAAACTTAATGGAGTCTATTAGCTTCACTGAAATTTTATTACATTTTATTAATTCTACATAATTTCCTATAGAGATTCTTTCAGGAAGCTTTAGAAAGAAATTTCTAGAGGAACACTGAGTTATAAAACTTTTAATTCCTCATTAAAACACAATTCAAAGGCACAATTACTTATTTGGATGGTGTATTTAGGTACAATTTGAAGTTAAACTTTATGTTGAAGTAAACCATAATTCACTAAATTCATTATTCTTACTGTCTTTAATCTTTTGATTTTCCTCTAGATGTTTAAGACCCTATGAACTGTCCTCAGTCAGAATTCTTTCATTAGAATACATTAAATCAATTTAGAATTTGCATTGTAAGAACATAAGAACATAATGTTCTTATGCCATACTGTGTCAGACCAATGGTCCTTCTAGCCCAGCATCCTTTCTCCGACAGTGGTCAATCAGGTGGCTTGGGAGAAGCACCCAACATGTCACAATCGGGGATCCATTCCCTGTTGTTTCCCCCCAGGTTCTGTCATATTCCCTGATCCTGTCTGGCTAATAGCTGCTAATGGATCTATCTCCAAGAAACTTGTCCAAATCTCTTTTAAACTCAGCTTTAGCACTGGCCCTTACCACAGCCTCTGGCAGAAGATTCCATAACCCAATTATACGCTGAGTGATTTTTTATTTTTTTTAAAATTGTTTTAAACTTGCCACCCATGAGTTTCATGGAATGTTCCCTGGTTCTAGTACTAGCTGAGAGGGTAAATAACTGCTCCTTGTTTATTAATTATGTGAAGTATGTTTATTAGTTATATGAAGTATGTCAGCTAATACTATTTCAATTGAATGCCTTTAAATCACTTATTTAACATAAAAATAAACCTATTTTCTAACATTGGAAATATATTAAACTTAGTGGTTTTAATTGTACACTTTTCCACATGGTAGCATGCTTGGCTTACCAAAATATGGTTAAAATTCTGTTATTTTTCTGTTGATCCTCTGTTTACATTAACGCTAATCCAAACATTAAATAGTACTGTCACAAACGGGGTAAAACAAGGCTGTGTTCTGGCTCCCTTTCTTAATTTTTTTAATAAATGGAATAATTATGGAATTCAATAGAAATAGAGATTTGTTTTTCCCGGAGGCTATTCGGAATAGGCACCTTTCAATACTGCTTTATGCAGATGATATGGTTTTAATTTATAATGCCAGGTTGGGTTTGAAGAGACTTTTGACAGCTTTGGGATCTTTTTGTAAAACTAATCACCTCTTAATTAATTATGAGAAAACCAAAGTCCTTGTAGCAGCCAACTCTTATTGTAAATTTAATTGGGTTTTTCGACAACATTAAATTAGAGCAAGTGATATTCTATTGCTGCTTGGGTTTGACTTTTTCTGCCTCGGGCTCATGGTTTAAATATGCCAATTGTTTAAAAATTAAAATGGATCAATCTGTTGGTGGGCTCTTAAAATTTTGGGGAACGAATGGCGGGAGACTTATAGCACCTGCACTAAAATTGCTTGATCTGAAAGCCAGACCCCAAGCCCTTTTTGGTGCAGAGGTTTGGGGTCCTTTTTTAAGATCTAAGTTGGAGTTCTTTCAAAATCGATTCCTCAGAGCAATCCTTTCTGTCCCTAAGAGTACTCCAGCTGCTCTTGTGTGCCTAGAAACGGGTGTACGACTGGTTGAGGTAAAGCTGGATCTTACCCAGATTTGTTTTTGGTTGAGAGTTCAGAGCATGACGGAGGATAGATTGCCAAGCCTCTGTCTTGCAGAATCTGACTCTTTGCGTTGCACATTTTTGTGACATAAAAAAATTGATTCTTTTATTGCGGTCATTGGGGCAGTCTATGGAAGCTTTGTCTCTTCTTCCCAATTATAGTATTAAATTTTTGACTCTAAGACAATTGACGGATCTAGCAATTGCTAAAAATAGACAAAAGATTGGAAAATTGAAATCTGTTCCCCGTTACAAATAAATTAAGATAATCCTGGGAAGAGAATTCTGTCTCACTGTTCTGGATAGCCCACACCTGAGAAGGGCTCTTATGCTCCTCAGGTTTGACCTTATCCCCTCTAGGGTGCTGAATGCGAGGAGAAAGGGGCTCCCTTACTCCTCTAGAGTGTGTAGTTGCCCGCTAAACCAAATTGAAGCTCTCCTCCATTATTTATCTGCCCTCTTACAGAGGAGTTCCACCTCAAGTTTTTGGCTCCCTTACTCCAAAATAGATCTTATTGGCACCCTCAGCAGCTGCTATCTTTTGTATTCTCTGTAAACGATCCTACTATGATCCATGCTCTTGCTAACATGGCTATGGCTTTAATGAAAAGAGCCTGATTTCTTGTACAATAGGCTTGTATTTCTATCTATTCTATTTTTATAAGTTGTACAGCCTCCCATTTTTAGATATTCTGCTTTTTAGGTTACTATGAATGATTTTTACTTGTTTATGTATATTGTGTACCTCTTTGTATCTCCTTATAGTCACGACTTAAGGTCACGACTTATTATTATTATTATTATTATTATTATTATAGTACTGAAATGGAATGTAAACAATTTAGTAGTACAACATGGAAACTGTAACTTTCCATGAATTTAAGCTGAAGAATTAAAACATGCAAACAAATACTTTCAAGCAAATTTACATTTACATTCCAGTATAAAGACATAAATTTTTAACAGAGTTTAACAAGTGTGTGTAAAAATATAAAGATTCATGAAATGTCATTTCAAGAATCAGTACACATGTTATAAAACACCACAGGGGTTTTCAGCTGCTGCCGTTGCAATTGGAACCTAATTTGTTTAATTTTTTTGAGGTCAAAATATAATTCCTTTTAAACATATTTACTGCCTAGTTCCTACACGTCTAGGCCAGTAAAATAAAAACAAGGTAGTTAGAGCAAGGACATGTTTACTGCTAATTTCTGCACTTTCACAGTAAAACCAAAACAAGATAATATTTTAGGGCAAGTGCAGAAGAGCTCAGAAGGGAAAAAAATGGATTCTACCAATTCTGGACAGGAAAGGAACGCTTAAATCTAAATCTATCCATATTTAATAGATAAATGCATCAACGAACTATTAAAAACAAAGTGGCCACAAGGTTAGGATGGAAAAATAAACCTCAATCCTGTGCTATAAATGCTAAAACCCAAACAGAACCCATAAGGATTCCCTTCTCCAAGATGGGCACTTCCTGGGCACCCTAGCTAACCCAGGTTGCTTTTAGCAAACAAGTTGGCTAAAAGATGCCACCAGTTTTAAAGACTGTGGCTTCTTTTGCTGAACTAGTGCCCACCAAGCAAACAAGACACCCACTGCTTGGGGTCAAAGAACCCACCCACCTAATTTAAAGGTGCGCCGTAGGTTCAGCCAGTAACCTATGGCACATAGCCATAGGTTACTGGCTGAAGCTCCATTTTGCCCTTACAGCCCCATTGGCCACTCTGGTCCTTTTGGAGGACAATTGATGGGTATCCCAGGTGGGGAATAAGCTCCGTGGTATGGACCTTTCTCCTGATAGTTTGTACTCCATGAGCTATGGTGGTATTAGGAATCTTTTCAGCCAAAGGTTGACTGATATTACTGCACAAGAGGAGATGGCCACTCTTAGAGACAAAAGCTCGCTGGCCGCAGTTTTAGAGCTATACGAGTTTTCCTTGTCCCCGGCTTCGTATTTGCAGTTTCAGATGAGCCCCCATGTGCGGAGGTGCTTTTCTATGGCGAGGATGAGTGTTTTTCCCTCAGGAGTCACGGAAGGTCGTTTTTACGGAAATCAGAAGTGCTTCCATTCATTCCTGTCAGGGAGGTTTCAGCAAGTGGTGATGGGTGATTGTTGTTCTTCCCCCTCCCCCATATCTTGTGGGGTACTTCAGGGTTCCATCCTGTCTCTCCTCCTGTTCAACGTGTATCTAAGGCCCTTGGGCAAGATCGTGCGTAGATTTGGGGTGCGTTGTTTATGGATCACACCCAAATCATAACGTGAAGCAGGGCCACATGGTTCATAGTTGGACCTGCATCAGCTGAAGCAGGAGGGGAGACAGAGTAACAGTGGCGCCACTCTTGTACTGAAGCCGACAGATTGCGGCATAGAGCTGTGTTAAAAGCCTATGCCGTGACTATGTGGGTAGGAGAACAGAGTTTCTTTGCTACCATCATATCGTCTGCAAAGTCACGTCCAGCTGAGCTTTTCCAGGTGGTGAAGGGGCTCGTCAGTCTGGCCTCTCTCCGCCTGGAACTGGAATCTTCCAGTATTCACTGTGACATGTTTATCGACTATTTTTTGGATACAATCACTCATATCCACCACGACTTTGACGCCGCACTTAATGCGGTGAAACTATGAATGCCCCTTGTCTGGTTTTGTGGGATCAGTTTCAGCAGGTATCATCCGCCGATAAAGTGGAGATGCTGGGAGCTGTGAGGGCCATGACTTGTGAACGCGATCCTTGCCTGTCCTCCTGACTGATGAAAGCCAGCTGGGAGACATTAGGGCTGTTGCTGGTGGGGGTTGTCAATGCCTCCCTCATAGAGGGCAGGGTCACAGGATGCCTGAATGAGGCTGTGGTGCGGCCCTTGCCCAGGAAGCCATCTTTTGACAATTATGCCCTTGACAACTGTTGACCAGTCTCTAACATATCCTTTTTAGGGAAGGTTATTGAACGGGCAGTGGCCCAGCAGCTCCAGGGGATCTGGACCACGTCAGATTCCTTGATCCCGTGCACTCCAGCTTTCATCCAGGCTATGGCACTGAGACTGTGCTTTCAGCTTTGGTCAACAATCTGCGCTGGGAGTTGGACCGAGGTCGGTCCACCCTTCTGATTTTGTTTGATCTTTCAGCAGCTTTTGACACAATTAATCATGAGATGTTGGTGACTTGCCTGCGGTACCATGCCGGAGTGGGCAGGACTGTTCTTGAATGGTTACGCTCGTTCCTGGCTGGGAGAACTCAGCATGTGTTACTGCGGGATTGTACATTGTTCCCCTGGGACCTCACATGTGGAGTCCCACGAGGATCTATTTTGTCCCCTCTCTTGTTCAACGTGCACATGCAACCTTTGGGCGAGATCATGAGAGGGTTTGAAGTTCGGTGTCATCAGTACGCTGCTGACACCCAGCTGTATATCTCATTTTCATCTGACCCAGGTCCGGCAGTCTTGGTGTTTGTCTGGAGTCTGGCTGTGATTGGGGATTGGATGAGGACGAGCCATCTGAGGCTGAATCCCGACAAGTTGGAGGTGGTGATGGTGGGAAGGAGCAAGGGAATAGAGGTCCCAATCATTGATGGGGTACGTCCTGCCTTGGTCCCTCGGAGTATGGGAGTTGTCCTCGATTCACAGCTCCGTCTGGATGCCAAGGTGGCAGCTGTGGTGAGGAGTACATTTCCTAAATTACATCGGGTGTGACATCTTTGGCTTTATATCTCAGGCTCCTATCTTGCCACAGTCATCCATGCGTTCATCACTTCGAGATTGGACTATTGCAATGTACTCTACGTGGACATACCCTTGGTAACGACCCAGAGGCTGCAGCTGGTGCAGAATGCAGCAGTTCATCGTCTTGTGGGAGCGGGCCGCTGGGAGCACACAACACTGGTGCTCTGCTCTCTGCACTGGCTGCCTATAGTCTTCTGGGCCAGATTCAAGGTGTTGGTTATTGCCTTATACGGTCTGGACCCCACATACCTGTGAGACTGCCTCATCCCTCCTGTCCTGGCTCAGCCCCTTCGGTCAGCCAGGGTGCCCTCTTGGAGGTACCCCAGGTTTCCTGGGTGGCAACGTTCAAGAGGGCATTCTCAGTGGCTGCGGTGCAGCTATGGAACTCCCTTCTGGCAGAGATTTGCTTCCCTCCAGATCTCCCTGCCTTCATTAGACAAAGACCTGACTTTTTCACCAAGCATTTGGTGGGGGGTTGGTTTTGTTTTGGGGTAAGGGTTTTTAATTTTTCTCGGGCCAGATTTTATATTATATTGTATTGTGTATTTTGTATTTTTATATGTTGTTCACCGCCCTGAGCGGCAGGAGAGGGCGGTATACAAATATTGTAAGTGAATAAATAAATAAATAAATCTACTTATCTTTTTCATCTGATCAAGGCCCTGCAGTCTCAGTGCTTACCCAGTGCCCCTGGTTGCTATAGGGGACAGGATGTGGGTTAGCCATCTGAAGCTGAATCCAGACAAGACTGAGGTGATGGTTGGCCAGCCCTGTGGCCTGGGGTGGGGGGGGGAGGGAATTGGAACTCCCATCATTGATGGGGTCCTGCCTCCCTTTGCTACTCAGGCACGTAGACTTGGGGTGCTTCTGGATCCTCAGCTAGGCCAAGTTGTGACTGTTGCCAGGAGTGCCTTTCATCAACTCTATTGGTGAGAAGGCTGCATCCCTTTCTTTCCAGTGGGCATTTGGTAACCATCATCCATGATTTCATTACCTCGAGGCTGTACTACTGCATTGCGCTCTACGTGGGGCTGCCCTTGTAGACTGTTTGGGGGCTGCAGCAGGTGCAGAATGTGGCGGCCCACTACTGGGAGCACATTACACCAGTTAAGAGTCTGCATTGGCTGCCTATAGTATTCTGGGCACAATTGAAGGTGCTGGTTTTGACGTTAAAGTTCTAAACAGCTCGGGCCCTACATATTTGGAGGACTGCTTTTCTCCTTATGCTCCTTCGCAGCTTAAGATCTGCTGGGGGTACCCTCTTGCGAGTTCCATCGCTGGTTCCGTTTCATACAACTGGGCCTGCAGAGAGACATTCTTGTTGGCAGCCCCACATATTTGGAACTCCCTTCCTTTGGAGGCTCACCTGAGCCCTGGTTTGAATGTCTTCTGGTGGCAGTGGCTTTTTATTTGGCCAGGCATTCAGTGGGCAGGGATAGATTGTGGGGAGGGCGATGGGGCGTTTTTAGTTTTGTGGGGGTTTAATTATTTATTTTACATTTGTATTTTATATGTGTGTTGTAAGCTGCCCTGAGCCTTTGGCGATAGGGTGGGATATAAATAAAAATAAATGCTGTGCTGCCTCCTGGCTTGTACCTCTGCTTCCCCTGACAAGGGAACTCTGCCCTCTGGTTGCTGCACTGCTGTTGAAGTGGCAGGGAGAGAGAGGGGAGAAAGGGGCTAAAGGGGACTTGGTTAATTACATAATTCCGAGGACAAATGTGAAGTTTTATTTGCATGGACTTGGCATTCCTGGGGAGTGGATGAGTTTCAGAGACCTATCTCCCCTGGGTATTCCTTCTGAGCTGCTGCGAGGTGAAATTGGCTGCTTGGTGTTCATCCCTGTTTGTTTGTTTGTTTATTTATTTATTTATTTCTAGATTTATACGCCGCCCCTCCTGAGAACAGCTCGGGGCGGCTACTAACAAAAAAAGTATAAAATACATATAAAACCATTTAAAAACACATCAAAAATACATAAAGTATTAAAACAGGGGCCGGGAAACATTTAAAACAATAAAATAGGGTAGGGGAGATAAAACCCCATTAACCCACTCTTCCCCAAAGGCCTGGGCGAACAGCCAGGTTTTACATCTTTGCCGGAATATCAAAAGGCTTGGGGCCAGGCGAGCTTCCTCCGGAAGGCAGTTCCAAAGGCGCGGCGCGGCCACCGAGAATGCCCTCTCCATTGTGGCCCCCCGCTTAACCCGGGGGACCTCCAAGAAGGCACCCCCGGCAGACCGAAGGAACCGCTCTGGGGCACGGAGGGCAAGGCGGTCCCTGAGGTACAAGGAGCCCAGACCGTGAAGGGCCTTATAGATCAAAGTCAAAACCTTGAACCTGGCTCGGCACGCTACTGGCAACCAGTGCAGAGTCCAGAGCACAGGACTCTGTGTAATACCTCTTTTCTTTTTTCCCCCCCTCATGAGTTTCTGTGATCATTGGTAAAGTGAAGCAAAGTGGATCTGTTAAATATTGCATTAGTGTAGCCATCGAGAGAAAACAAGCAGTGGGAATCTATTGCTTTCCTAGCCTTATAAAATGCAGTTATGAGTTATGTATATATTGGAGTGTTCTGAACCACAGCTATTTGCCCCTGCTTTCAAATTCTTGAAACTCTTGAGGATGTTGGCAACAGGGTACAAACAAGGAAATCACTTCTCATTTTACTGCAGTTGAATGGTTGCAATTGCAAGTTAAGATTTTGATAGTAAAATTGACAACAGCTGACTAAAGTAGAAGAGAAATTGCCCTGACTCTAATCCCAAGGGAAGCTAGAATTGCTTTGAAGTTGGAGTTTGGAATGGAAGTCAGAATTTATTGACAGGATTACAACATGTTTGCCTTGTGCATCCATGTCCCCCACATTAGGATCTGGCAGAATGTGGGTTAGCAGGGCACAAAGTCAGCTGCACACCAGACCATTGCTAATCCAATAGTGCCTTTGGTAAGAATAAACATACTGCTGTCCTAAATCGCTTTCAAAAATCCATTGAACTGGTTGATGATCCTTAGTTATGTTTTATGATGTTTGTCCTGGCAGTTTATGAACTGTATATGGATTTGATCAGTTGAAGCTACACTGTTGCAGGTGTTTTAACAGAAATGATACATGACTTAATTATTCAGTCTAGCAGGGTGCATTTTGGCAAAAAGCCCAGCCCGTACCTTTGTGTGTGTGTGTGTGTGTGTGTACTGAAGCATTCTCCCTTTTGTGGTACTCTCTTTTTGTTCAGCGTAGTATAACACAATGAATGAGTTCTTTGGGCTGCAGCCAGGGTGAACATGTTGCTTAAAGGAGCAAACGATTCTCAGGTTTATTTTGGATAGGTTATGAATTGAGTTGGTTTTGTTGCTTTAATACTGCAACAATGTCGAGTCTTTTGTCATGTAATTTTAGAATATTTTTGGTGAAACTTCATTACCGTATCTGCCTCAGGAGATGCTTTCTATAAATGGTAGGCAACAGCCCATCCCCTTATGAAGCACTTAAAGTAGATAATATCACACCCTCTCTCACACTTCTACTGCAAGACTGAGAAATAATGGAATGTGTCGACAGTAAAATGACTTACCTTGTTTAACAGCTATTCCTTGTTACCTTATGACAAGGGTGGGAAACCTTTTCCCTCCCAGGGACCACTTTGAAAATTAGTACAAGCTCCAAGGGCTGCATGGAAGTTGGAAGTGGGAGTGCTTACAAGGTGCACTCAGGAAGAGGTGGGTCCAGATCATAAATTTGTACCATGAATCTGTCCCCTGTTCTTGTGTGCATGCCCTCATCTTTGCTCCCTTACCCTGAGTTCAGTCTTTCTGTGCTTGGGATTGGAGGGGCCAGATTCTGGGACTGGAAAGTGGCCAAATAAAAACTAGCTGTAGGCCATGTTTTCCCACACTCCCCAGGCCTAAGGTTTCTTACCCTTGCTATAAGGTGAATGGTTTTATTCTGGATGTATCCAAATGCTTTAAAAAGGGAGTTTCATACATATAATTCTTGAGTAATTATGTCCACTTTAAGGTTTGAAAGCTGTCTTGATGTTGGTGTCAGGCTCCAGGGGTGGAGCCAGGGAAAGGGAAGGAGAAAAGGGGCGGTCGGAAGTGGAATCAGNGGGGCACGGAGGGCAAGGCGGTCCCTGAGGTACAAGGAGCCCAGACCGTGAAGGGCCTTATAGATCAAAGTCAAAACCTTGAACCTGGCTCGGCATGCTACTGGCAACCAGTGCAGAGTCCAGAGCACAGGTGTTATGTGCTCCTGACGACCCGTCCCTGAAAGGAGGCGGGCCGCTGCATTCTGCACTAGTTATAAGATTTAACTACTGAGGGCAGGTCACTTGTTCATCTGCCATTTTAACTTCCCTGGACTCCCCTAGCATTTATGGTTATATGGCTGTGTGAGCACCTCTGCTGGCTTTCAAGGGAATCTCCTTAGTCTCTGATTTTCTTTCCACTAGATTGTTGTAGTAGAAGTTTGCATGCGAGTGTGTGTGTCCTTGTGACCTCTCCTAGGTTTGTGCCTGTAAATAGTTGACTGGGAAGTGGGAACTAAGCAAAGCAGGCACCTTAAGATGTCTCTTGCTTTCCTACTTGTCTCCTTAATTATGCAGATGGAATCTCACGCATATGCTATCAGCAGAATTTGCTTTGCCCTCTTTGAGTGTGTAATTGTTGCTAGAAGACTTTTAGTCAATTTTAAAATAATTGTATGTGGTCTAAGGGAGAAATCTTGTTTCCCATATCTTTGCATCCAGCCTCTACCACCATCCATCTTGTGTCCCTCTGCTCCTGCAACCTAAACCCCATGCTTTGATATCCAGCTTCTGACCTCCCCTACTGTGCATCCCAGCTTTTATTTGCTGCACCCAGTCTCTGCCCCTATGCCCTACACTTCCATACACCAGCCCCTGCCTGCATCTACTCTGTGCCACACTCCACTGCACCTAGACTTTCCCCACTTACACTGTACCCCCCCAACCTCCCTCTGCTTCACTGCAACTCTGGCCTGTGCCTCTGTATCCATCCTCCGTATTAGGCAGTGGACTTTTTAAAATGGATATACATTTCATGAGCACATGTAAAATAATAATATTGTGCCTGTCACTGAACAATTTAATCAGATAGGTCCCTGCCCTAGGGAGCTTACAATCTAGGTTGGATACAGGAGGGAAGACAAAGGAGAAGTGAACATAGGGAGAGAGACTGATATCTTCATGAAACCGAGAAGTCAAAGGTGCATGTGCTTATTTAGTTACAGGAGGAGAGGGAGACCCTGAATGATATAGGACAGTAAAAGGAACATCAGTGAGCAGTCTTCGCTGGGGCAGAGGGGGGAGAGGTAGAGAGTCTGATGGAAGAAGTAGGTTTTTAGAAGGAATTTGAAAGCTTGGGATGAGGTGTGGATGTGTTCAGGAGAGAGAGTTTCAGGGATGGGGTCAATATAAGAGAAAGGGTGAAGATGGTTTAGAGAGCAGGAGACCCTCTGTCACCACCCTCACTCAAGAGAGAGCAAAGTTCCTGGGTGGAAACATAGCAGGAAACAAGTTCAGAAAACCATGAAGAGCCTTGAAGACAAGGACAAGGAGTTTGTGATGATGGCAAAGTAGGAGCGGGAGATGTTGAAGTGAGTTGAGGAGGGTTAAACATGATGAAAGCAGCTGGCAGGATGGATGCTTTTGATAGAGGGTCAAGGGGGGAGCAGGGAAGACCAGTAAGGAGATTCCAGTGGTTATGGGGAGAGATGACTAGAGTTTTGGCAGTGGGCGCAGTAAGGAAGGGCCAGATTTTAGCAATGTTATGCAGGGAGAAGCGACAGACCTTAGCAACAGATTGAATATGAGGTGTGATGGAAAGGTGTGATAGTCTAGGATTCAGAAATAAATTCTAGACTATGAGCTTGGGGAAGACTAATGGTGACACCATTGATGGCAATAGAGTGAAGTGTGAGAGGATGGTTAATGGTGCAAGATGAGTTCATTCTTGGTCATTTTATGCTTGAGTTGATAGTGGGACATCCAGACTTAGACATGAGAGAGACCAGTTGTGATGTGAGACTGGATAGAGGAGTGGAGGGTGGGAGTGGAGAACAAAAGTTGACGGTCATCAGCATACAAGCAATATTGGAAGCCATGAGAGTCAATGAATTTGCCCAGAGTGTAAAGCAAGAAGAGAAGATGACCAAGGACAACTCCACATCTTGGCAGGCTCCAACCGAGAGAGGAAGAGTACCAGTAAGAGAGACTTTAAAGGAGCAGTTAGAAATATAGTATATTAACACATTATGCAAATTAGTATTATCTGACTTGCTTTCCTGGGAGAAGTGGTAACCTTAAAGGTATGCATGTTGGAGCTGATATCCTGGCCTAGCCAAATTAATGGAATTTGCTTTGAAAAATCAAACCACATCTTTGTCTGTATTGTTCACTTATTTGTAATCCCTTCTAAAACACTACACATGTATAGCTTTGCAAATACAAAATGGCAGCTATGATTCCACTTGCAGTGGCTGTGCATTTCAGTAGTTGTTGGAATAATTTCCATAAATAATTAATAAAACACTTCAAGAGAATTGAATTCTTTGAGAGATTATGGAAATGCCACGCTTACCTGTGCCTGACAGGAGAAGACTATGCTTCTCTGCTATTACAGGGAATAAGGTTTTAAGCTTTCTTCTAGAGATACTTAACCCTGACCCCTATCCCTTTAGGAGAACAACTACTTTAGGCTAATAGCAGACTTTGGTTTCCATGACCGTCAGTCTGGCAACTCTTACCTGCTCTTCTCTTCACTTAATTAGAAGAAAGCTAGCATTTTCAGTAATCTAGTTCCCTATTCTAATGGTAAAATGAGACTAGTCAATGGGATAGAGACATGTCTGATGTTAAACTAGCTGATGTCAGGAGCATATTGAGCAATAGCAGAGCTGTCTCAGGGAATTGGTCAGTAATAAACAAGTTCAGAACATACGTTTTGTGTAATACCTTTTTTCCCCCCCTCACGAGTTTCTGTGATCATTGGTAAAGTGAAGCAAAGTTAAATATTGCATTAGTGTAGCCATCGAGAGAAAACAAGCAGTGGGAGTCTATTGCTTTCCTAGCCTTATAAAATGCAGTTATGAGTTATGTATATATTGGAGTGGAAGGACACAAGTTCTGAACCACAGCTATTTGCCCCTGCTTTCAAATTCTTGAAACTCTTGAGGATGTTGGCAACAGGGTACAAACAAGGAAATCACTTCTCATTTTACTGCAGTTGAATGGTTGCAATTGCAAGTTAAGATTTTGATAGTAAAATTGACAACAGCTGACTAAAGTAGAAGAGAAATTGCCCTGACTCTAATCCCAAGGGAAGCTAGAATTGCTTTGAAGTTGGAGTTTGGAATGGAAGTCAGAATTTATTGACAGGATTACAACATGTTTGCCTTGTGCATCCATGTCCCCCACATTAGGATCTGGCAGCATGTGGGTTAGCAGGGCACAAAGTCAGCTGCACACCAGACCATTGCTAATCCAATAGTGCCTTTGGTAAGAATAAACATACTGCTGTCCTAAATCGCTTTCAAAAATCCATTGAACTGGTTGATGATCCTTAGTTATGTTTTATGATGTTTGTCCTGGCAGTTTATGAACTGTATATGGATTTGATCAGTTGAAGCTACACTGTTGCAGGTGTTTTAACAGAAATGATACATGACTTAATTATTCAGTCTAGCAGGGTGCATTTTGGCAAAAAGCCCAGCCCGTACCTTTGTGTGTGTGTGTGTGTGTGTGTACTGAAGCATTCTCCCTTTTGTGGTACTCTCTTTTTGTTCAGCGTAGTATAACACAATGAATGAGTTCTTTGGGCTGCAGCCAGGGTGAACATGTTGCTTAAAGGAGCAAACGATTCTCAGGTTTATTTTGGATAGGTTATGAATTGAGTTGGTTTTGTTGCTTTAATACTGCAACAATGTCGAGTCTTTTTGCCATGTAATTTTAGAATATTTTTGGTGAAACTTCATTACCGTATCTGCCTCAGGAGATGCTTTCTATAAATGGTAGGCAACAGCCCATCCCCTTATGAAGCACTTAAAGTAGATAATATCACACCCTCTCTCACACTTCTACTGCAAGACTGAGAAATAATGGAATGTGTCGACAGTAAAATGACTTACCTTGTTTAACAGCTATTCCTTGTTACCTTATGACAAGGGTGGGAAACCTTTTCCCTCCCAGGGACCACTTTGAAAATTAGTACAAGCTCCAAGGGCTGCATGGAAGTTGGAAGTGGGAGTGCTTACAAGGTGCACTCAGGAAGAGGTGGGTCCAGATCATAAATTTGTACCATGAATCTGTCCCCTGTTCTTGTGTGCATGCCCTCATCTTTGCTCCCTTACCCTGAGTTCAGTCTTTCTGTGCTTGGGGTTGGAGGGGCCAGATTCTGGGACTGGAAAGTGGCCAAATAAAAACTAGCTGTAGGCCATGTTTGCCCACACTCCCCAGGCCTAAGGTTTCTTACCCTTGCTATAAGGTGAATGGTTTTATTCTGGATGTATCCAAATGCTTTAAAAAGGGGGTTTCATACATATAATTCTTGAGTAATTATGTCCACTTTAAGGTTTGAAAGCTGTCTTGATGTTGGTGTCAGGCTCCAGGGGTGGAGCCAGGGAAAGGGAAGGAGAAAAGGGGCGGTCGGAAGTGGAATCAGATGACTCCAGGGGCAGAGTCAGGGAAAGGGAAGGAGCGACAGGTAGAGCGGAGGGGGGATGGGGTGTAGGGAATCTGGGATGTCCCTTAGTACACACGGAGAAACCTCTCAGCCGCTCTCCAATACCAAGGAGATAGGGTGTTCAGCATGGATCCCAGCACTGCTGGTCTAAGAACGCCTACGGCTCATCATTGAGGTCAAGGGACAGGGAATCCAGAAG
>QEPC01015038.1:599225-661827 GCA_003113815.1 Sphenodon punctatus
TCCCAAAGGCCTGGGCAAACAGCCAGGTCTTACAGTTCCGCCGAAATGTCAAAAGGCTTGGGGCCAGGCGAGCTTCCTCCGGAAGGGAGTTCCACAGCCGCAGCCCTATCACTGAGAATGCTCGCTCCATCGTGGCCCCCCGCTTCACACGGGGGACCTCCAGGAGGGCACCCCCGGCAGACCGCAGGAGCCGTTCCGGGGCGCAAAGGGCGAGGCGGTCCCTAAGGTATGAAACATGGAATTCTCAAGTAGCGTTACTCCAGGGCTCTGCCATGATAGGTATCCCAGACACTTTTCCTTTTCCGTCTTGGTAAATATGGGGCACTTGACTTCTCATCTGTATTGTCTCTGGGTATTGAACTTTTGGACTTTAATTTACTTATAGGTCATTTATTCTTTTATTGTATGTGTCTGGACAGTTCCACAATGTGTCTGAGGCATGAGTAACATTCTCATTTTCTCTCTCAAATTACTGCTTCTGGGGCCAGATATTCATAGTTAACAGTGTAGTTATTAGGGATGGGACTTTGGATATTGCCGAGAACCGAAAGTAGCTGATGGTGGCAATTTTGGTTCTTTCCGAAATTTAGGTTCTTTTTTTGTTTCAGCCCTATCGGATCTTTTGCACTGATTTTTTTAAATCAGATTTTTACCATTGTGGTTTCCCCCATTGGCTTTAGTGGGGAAAAATGCAGTGTTAAAAAAACAAAATCGAGAGAACCAAAACCGATAGGAGAACTGAAATTCATGAGAACTGAAAGAAATGTTCCCCAGAATCCCACCCCTTGTGGTTATACAAAATTCAATAGAAATAGGATAGAACTATTTTTCTGTTACTTGAAACTGCAGGACTTGGTGGGGGTGAGAGTGTGTGGCAACATGATTTTCCATCCTATCTACTAGGCATAGTTATCAGGCTAACGTGTATTGAAATCCTGATTCGGAATTACTCAGCTGTCTTCTGAGGTGCTGAATTGAGAACTTGAGAATTTAGGTTAAATCACATCTTGCAGCATCAGGTCATGTATTGTGTAAAATGGAGTTTATATTCGCTCAAGGAGTATACAGATAACTGTAATTTTTTTCCAACTGCTACTACTTAATAGTAGAAGTTGTAAATTACTCTCTCTTTCCAGCCCCACCTACTCATATACTGCTGTACCCATAGATTGAGTTCATGTGTATCATTCATAAAACAAATATAGATTTTCTAGCTGAGCCGTGCCTTGGCTACTGTTGTGCTAGAATATAGATTTTAAAAATAAAATTGCCATGTACTTTATTGCAGAAAAACATAGTTTACTCTGTGGGATCAGGCATGGGGTGGGTGGAGGGGAGAGCCATTCCTTTTTTTAAAAAAATAAAAAAATAGAAACTTCAATTTTGATGTGTGCATTACCTCTTTTTTCAGTGGCATGGGAAAGATGTCTGGTCACTTGGAGATTTGAGCTACAAGTATTCTTTGGGTGATACGTTAATACAGTTACCTTCAATAGGAATCTAGTTTATCATTAAACAAACACAAGTACTGTTTCACTTTTGATTAGCTGTTAGGAAGTAGTATTAAATAAATAAATATGCATATTGCATGAATTCATTTATTTCCCTTTCTTTGCAACAAACATGAAGGGAGGACTTTATTGTGTCTGGTATTGTGGTAGAGCTTGCCCCCTTGGGGAGTGCCATTGACTTCCTGTGCCTCAGTTGTCTCTTCAAGTTCACAGGATTCCACAAATTTGATTCAAAATCCCTTTTTGAGCTNTATTTTTATTTTTAAATTATATATAAATTCTGTTTAGGCCTCCTGGCATTTGTGAGTCTTGTGTTTAACCCCCCCCACCTCCCCCCCATGACTCACTGTTTACCAACACAGTGGGCTAGTATTGGAGCAGTATATTTATTTCCCCACAAAAGGATTTTATATGAAAAGAGGAACTTAACTGCATAGGAAGCATGCAGAAGCATCCTTAAAGTAACCTAAGGGCTTCCTGAAGTCTATGGTTTTGTTTTTGTGAAAGCAATGGATTTAATTGCATGGCTACACTAGTGGCAGAAACTGAAACTTTCGGTGTGCACAGTTGTTGCTATTGCACCTCAGTCTTGATCAGCATCAACAACTAGTCAGCTCCTCCTGCATGAGTGCCATTGGATTTTTAATCCAGTGAAACTGTGACAGTGATCAGTATCTGTACATAATTCTTCACCCAGTACTAGAAGGCAACAAGTAAACTCTGTCATGTGATGTAATCTGGATCTGTGTACAGACTGGTATTAAGTTAGTGCACTTGTGAAGTCTGCCACCAGGCTGTCATAGCAGGAATGAAACTCTGGATTTCCAGAGCTAAAAGTCCGAGTCTTTAGAGTTCAAGCAGTAAAACCAGGGCTCTGTAGCTTGTGTGTAACACTTGCACTTCGCGGGTTGTTCATAGAACAGGCCTCATAACCCTTTTTCTTGAGGGCATTACATGCTTACCACATTGCATCATCTAATTGCATTCCCTAACGACCTCCACTTGGTGACATGCCTTGTGAGCATGTAACGGAAATCAAGGTAATTGTGGAAGATATTTTTTTTCTCTTGCAGTAGAAGATAACATTTCCCCCCTTTAATAAAAAAATAAATAAATGCCAGTCTGCAATAGCATATGAAGCCAGCTATTTACAGGAGAAGAGGATTTAAAATAAGAGGCTGGAGACAAGTAATGTAGCATGGACCCCATTCCTGGCATGCACTACAATAACTGTCTAGAAGCCAATATGATCTGGACTGGAGTAGAGAGATAATGTGTGTTAATGCCATTTCTCTATTCAAGAATTGAGAGAAGAGGGGACTTTAGGGACTATGAAACATGGAATTCTCAAGTAGCGTTACTCCAGGGCTCTGCCATGATAGGTATCCCAGACACTTTTCCTTTTCCGTCTTGGTAAATATGGGGCACTTGACTTCTCATCTGTATTGTCTCTGGGTATTGAACTTTTGGACTTTAATTTACTTATAGGTCATTTATTCTTTTATTGTATGTGTCTGGACAGTTCCACAATGTGTCTGAGGCATGAGTAACATTCTCATTTTCTCTCTCAAATTACTGCTTCTGGGGCCAGATATTCATAGTTAACAGTGTAGTTATTAGGGATGGGACTTTGGATATTGCCGAGAACCGAAAGTAGCTGATGGTGGCAATTTTGGTTCTTTCCGAAATTTTGGTTCTTTTTTTGTTTCAGCCCTATCGGATCTTTTGCACTGATTTTTTTAAATCAGATTTTTACCATTGTGGTTTCCCCCATTGGCTTTAGTGGGGAAAAATGCAGTGTTAAAAAAACAAAATCGAGAGAACCAAAACCGATAGGAGAACTGAAATTCATGAGAACTGAAAGAAATGTTCCCCAGAATCCCACCCCTTGTGGTTATACAAAATTCAATAGAAATAGGATAGAACTATTTTTCTGTTACTTGAAACTGCAGGACTTGGTGGGGGTGAGAGTGTGTGGCAACATGATTTTCCATCCTATCTACTAGGCATAGTTATCAGGCTAACGTGTATTGAAATCCTGATTCGGAATTACTCAGCTGTCTTCTGAGGTGCTGAATTGAGAACTTGAGAATTTAGGTTAAATCACATCTTGCAGCATCAGGTCATGTATTGTGTAAAATGGAGTTTATATTCGCTCAAGGAGTATACAGATAACTGTAATTTTTTTCCAACTGCTACTACTTAATAGTAGAAGTTGTAAATTACTCTCTCTTTCCAGCCCCACCTACTCATATACTGCTGTACCCATAGATTGAGTTCATGTGTATCATTCATAAAACAAATATAGATTTTCTAGCTGAGCCGTGCCTTGGCTACTGTTGTGCTGGAATATAGATTTTAAAAATAAAATTGCCATGTACTTTATTGCAGAAAAACATAGTTTACTCTGTGGGATCAGGCATGGGGTGGGTGGAGGGGAGAGCCATTCCTTTTTTAAAAAAAATAAAAAAATAGAAACTTCAATTTTGATGTGTGCATTACCTCTTTTTTCAGTGGCATGGGAAAGATGTCTGGTCACTTGGAGATTTGAGCTACAAGTATTCTTTGGGTGATACGTTAATACAGTTACCTTCAATAGGAATCTAGTTTATCATTAAACAAACACAAGTACTGTTTCACTTTTGATTAGCTGTTAGGAAGTAGTATTAAATAAATAAATATGCATATTGCATGAATTCATTTATTTCCCTTTCTTTGCAACAAACATGAAGGGAGGACTTTATTGTGTCTGGTATTGTGGTAGAGCTTGCCCCCTTGGGGAGTGCCATTGACTTCCTGTGCCTCAGTTGTCTCTTCAAGTTCACAGGATTCCACAAATTTGATTCAAAATCCCTTTTTGAGCTTGTTTCATTTTCAACTCTTTTCCCCCTACAGTTCTTTACACCCCTTGAGAAGGATGGCCCAGCCAGGCTCCCCTTTTGGTCAGACCCCTTTTCTACCCTGACAGACCTATCTTACTAGGGGAAGCTCTTGGAAGAGCTAACATACGAGCTCCCTTTTTCTCTCCTGTTCTCTGTGCTACCTCTTTTTTGCCAGCAGCCTTCTGTTAGATAGAGCTTTACACTTACTCTCCCTGGTCACCTGGTAAGATGCTTTTCTCCTGGTCAGCTGTTCAGCTAATCTTCCTTCAGCTGGGCTCACTCCACTGGCCTTTAACTCTTCCCAGGCAAGAGATAGGAACAACCTGTCACAGGCATTTACAACAGTGCTGTCTAGGACAGCCATGCATTTCCTTTTTAATTTGCTTTGTGGAACATTTGGACACTGGTAAGAAAATGAACACTTTTGGATGCAATCCTCTGACTGCTTCATGCCAACTCAGGCTCTTAGCATTGATATACATCCCATGGAAGTGAAAGGGACTCATGTTAGTACAAAGGATTAGTACTGACACCAAGCGTGTGGAGGATCATATTGCATATATATATATATATATATATATATATATATATATATATATATATGAGAAGTGGTAAGAAGACTACAGTAAAATTCTTTGCGTTCCTTTCTTGCTCATGCTTTAATTACACCACACACATGCAACCTGCATGTATCTTTGTGAGGTATTTAACAATAATAGTAACTTTTTTTTGTCTTGGCAGTTGGGTTAGTAAATGAATTAAATCCATGACATTAATTTTCTTTATCATTAGAAAATTGGCTATTGATAGGTATTTAAAAATACCTTTTTGGACTTGGATTCAGCTCTTGGCATGATAAATATCCACAGGGTAGTTAAAAATAAATATAGACATTACAAAGCTAAGTGTAACAATTTTCCCAGGACAAATCCCTTTGGTGAGCCTGGGGAGGTCAAGAGAGCAACTTACTTGCAGCTCTGGGCATAACCTTTTGAAATTGTCACTTGGCTGTTGGCAGCTCCACATGCTACAAAGCCAGCTAGTTACCTGTTTAGCGCTTGTCACTCAAAACAGTGAGTGGCCCAGAGAGTTGTGAGATGGGCCTCACAACTGGCTTCCTCTAGCTTCCTGTATTCTTATTTCTTAAGAGTCAAACAATCAATTTCTATTAATCTGTTGGGGAAATTCAAATACAAGCAAGTATTAAGATGTTTCAGTTGATTTCTGCTAAATTATGTACAGTGTGAGATCTAGGTGTAATCTGGTAATATGACTGCCTAAGGTTGGATTGATGAGCAGAAGTTGGTGTGTGTGTGTGTGAGAGAGAGAGATTTACTGTATGCTGAGCTGGAACTATTTTTGCTTGAGCTAAGGGAAAAGTTATGTGTACAGCTCTGGGAATTGGTTTCAAATGCAACATCAGAATTAATTGCCAAAGAGAACCTGCTTATGGTCCCCCATGAAATCTGTTAAAAGCTGCTTTTATACTGTGTTTCAGTTGGAAGCATTTTCTGTTTGTTTTAAGTACTACTGATACCTGGTAAACATTTCACACGCTCTATAACAAAAGGAATGTTGGGCAGGAAGTTCTGTAGTCAAATGTCTTTTTAAAATCCATTTCAAAGTGCCAGTGTTTAAATATACGGGTCGCCTAATAATTTCGTGGACACACTTCTTATAGAAAGGTTCCATTTACAAATCTTTTTAATGGGTTAATATATTAATGTTTTATAAGAAGCATGTTACAAACATGAGAATGTGTGATATAGATGTAAGTATGTCCATAGATCGTATTGGGCTATAAGTGATATTATAAGCCACAGTTGGATTCTAACAAACCTATAGCAATTTACTAAACTTTTAATTAAATGCTATTGTGGGTTTAAATTGTGCATACTACTAGAGTAGAAGAATTGTATCCAAAATATGAAAAACAGTAGTACCACTCTACCTGGCACTGGTTAGTGACCACATTCACACCTGACACGATGGTAAAGACCCGCGAGGCAAAGACACCACATTCACACATGATGTGGCGGCAAAGACCCCCAAGGCAAAGACACAGCGGCGGAGAGGAGCCTGATGCTGGGAAGTAGTGCTGGTGCGAATGAGCTTCTGCCACGGCTTAGCTCGTGGATGATAGGGTTGGATTTTGTAGCCCTGTCATCCGCGAGCAAAGCCGTGGCAGAACCCTGTTTGTGCCAGCACTACTTCCAGCATTGGGCTCCTCCCTGCTGCCGTGTCTTTGCCTGACGGGTCTTTGCTGCTGCTGCTGCCATGTCAGGTGTGAATGTGACCTGTGAGGTAAAGTATTTTCTGGTTTAGGACACCAGATTTTAAGAAAGATGCGAACAAACCAGAGAACAGGTGGTTTTTTGGTGGTTTCCCCCCCCCACCCCTATTGCCATCTGAAAGTAGGATAATAGACAATGGATTTAAGTTGGGGGAAGGTAATTTAGGCCAAGTATTAGGGAAAATTTCTTAACTAAGAACAGCTGGCCAATAGAGCAAGTAGCTTAAGAAAGCTGTGGAATCTCCTTCTTGGAGGTTTTTAAGAGAAGTCTGGATAAACATGTGTCAGGGACAGCTTAGGTATCACTATATCTTCAGCACAAGAGGTTATACTAGATGACCCTTGAGATTACTTCCAGCCCAGTGATTCTATGAAAACATTTGTTAATAATTTACCTTTTCTAAGACATTTAGAACTGGAACTTAAATGTAGTATGTAATGTGAACAAAATAATTATAGGTGAGGAGGTGATATTGGGTTTTAAAATGCCATAATTGTTAATTTTGAACAAAGGTTATCTAGTCTATTTGGGACTCTTGCTACTCTTTGGCATGCTGGACCAAAATTTGGGAAAATTGCAGCAAGGATCCCACAATTCTGCAGAATGCATGCTGCAGGGGTCTGAGCTCTGCCTGAGTAACTGCAGGCAGTCAAAGGTCTGAGAAGGTTGGCAGAGGAGCAGCAGATACTGACAACAAGATGCAGTGCCAATATGTGTCATGGAGGTAGCTCTTCTTCTCTTGCATGGAGAAATTACCTTGATTTTACCTAGACTCAGCTAGCACATATTATCATGTGCATGAAGACAACATATGCTGCAGCCATGAAAGTGCATGGAGCCTTGATTAGAAGGAGGTGACATTATAAAGCATTTCCAGGTGAAAACCTTATAGACAGGCAATAAGGAAACCTGATCATACATTTAACATTTGCACTTTGTTTATAGTCTTAATGTTAAATTGATCAAACTTCAGATTATTTGATGCTGCTTTTTGTAAATATTCTGTGCTTGGTGCATTGGGATGCAAAGGGGGAGGATTTTAATGTTAATTATCTTACATTTTTATAGCATCTTAATAATAATACTTAGCACTTTATATAGTACTTCAGAATCAAAGCACTTTACAGACGTTAACTATTTAAAAGAAATTGTACTTCCATTCAAGTGGATCCAAAAGCAAGCTTTACTGACTGTTCATCTCTGCCAATTCTGATTTCACCAACAATCTGCTTTTGCAGCCAAACCAATATTGAGCCAGATCACAAAGGTTAACATCCTTCTCTTTAGAAAACTGCCATTGGATCTTTAATTATATTGTGTTCACATAGTGTCTGTACAACTACAAGTAAAGTCCATTGGGTCTAATAGTTCTTGTGCACCCGTCTCATCCCTTGGACTTTTCTCTGACATTTCAAGAAAGGGTGTTTCCACAATGACCACTCTACTAGTTCTGAGACCTCTTCCTTCTGATCAGTATAATGTTACTTGGCGTTAATCTACATATTATACTGCGTGAATCACACACGGTGTTTCTTCATAACTTGCAGCTTGTTCAGAATGTGGCAGTATGGCTGCTTACTGGTTTGAGCAGTTGTAATCATATTATATCTACCCTGCGTTTATTTGCATTGGCTACTGTAGAGTGGCAGCTTGAAATTAAAATTACATTGCTGGTTTTTAAGGCACTGAATGGGATAGGCCCTGGCTATATTCCTGGAACCTCATCCTATTGGCTATCTGCAGTCAGATGCCACTCTTTGTTTGGGGATCCTGCCATTATGTCTTAAGTTGGCAGGTGATTGGGTCTTCTGTGTGGCGGGCCCCTTGTGGAACTCGCTCCCTCCAGACATTTGTCTTAGTTCCTCCCGTCTGACTGTGACGGGGCTTGTGAAAACAATATGCCTAGAACACATTTAAAATTTATATTATTTTCTTTTCTTTTCGTATTTTCATGTCGCCCCCCTCATGCACAGCATCTCGGGGTAGCTAACAACATTTTAAAACAAATAATATTGTAAAATTTAACATTTAAAATAACCCAAAAGTAAAACCAATAAAAACCCACCCTAACCCAACTCACCCATCCCGTCTCCCTCAGAAAAGGCCCGCTGGAACAGCCAGGTCTTACACTGTCTATGGAAAGAGGGGAGGTCTACAGCCAGGTGGACCTCAAATGGGAGGGAGTTCCACAGCTGCGGAGAGGCAACTGAGAATGCCCTCCTCACGGTCGACACCTGGGAAACCCGGCGAATCTCAAGGAGGGTGCTCCTGGCTGACCGCAGAGGCTGATCCAGAATACGGAGAGTGAGGCAATCCTGCAGATAAGTGGGGCCCAGGCCGTTTAGGGCTTTAAAGGTCAAAACCAACACCTTGAATTGGGCAGCCAGTGCAGAGAACAGAGCACCGGAGTAATATGCTCATGCTTTCTGCACCAGCTGCAGTCTCCAGGCCGTCACCAAGGGAGACTTGAAATGAGAGGCTGACTTTCTGATGTGGCCAGCCAATCAAAACTTGCCATCTGGCTTACTATCACTCAGTTGTCACCTCCCATACCCCCCTCCTACCAAATATGGTGCTAAGTTTCATTTCCAGAAGAAGCTCAACTGTCCACCAGCTCCCAACGCACGCAGAGGTTTCTGAAGTTTCAGACGTTTTCAGAAGCTTTTTGAATAATGGCGTTGGTCATCAGAACTTCAGAATACAGCCTTTCTGAACTGAATATCTTAATATTCGGCAAATTCCAAAGTTTTCTGAAGACTTCGGTTCAGGCCTACCCTCAATATCCAGGGTTTACAGTTGTGCATTAACATGCTGACATTTCTGGAGACTTGCAGGAGAGTAGTTTGCACATTCGGGTAATACTTAGGTTTTATTGTCCTTCCACACGGGTAGCATCTTGTCTAAAAACGCCCTGAATATTTAAAAGACCATATGAAATGTGGCATCTTCCATAAAGAGAGAACCAGCAGCATAACACAGTTCTGCTGACCCGCAGAGGAGTATTATTTCAACTCAGCAGACTTAGATGATTTTTCTCATGCCTCTGAAATAAAATGGATCTGTTTTGGAGTATTTGTTCATGTGGCTGTTTGTTTGTATATAAATTAAAGTTTCCATAGAAGAACAGTTAATTTGTCTACCTTTTGATGGCAATTTCTTATCCATAAAGCATGATCTGTGAGGCACACAATATACACTATAATGCACCTGTGCTGCAAGAATATAAAAACAAAAGGTTGTCGTGCCCCTCAATAAGCACAGAACAAGCTTCCAGCCTGATCATCTCTTTAAGTGTGTAATCTCATGTTCTATATAATTAGGCTCTATGAATAATGCAGTGGTTACTGCTGTCAGTGTAGTGAAAGAGGCAGAATCCTAAGGCCGTACTTCTTTGTGTGCATTTGTGCTGCCAGAGAAGGAAAAGGTGATAGTTTTCTTTGTTTGCTGAAGCTGCAGACAAATATCATGGGCACACAAGTGGGAGATGTCCAGAGAGGCCAGTGTAGCTGTAAGACAGTGGTCAGGACAACAGGAAGAGAAGAGGTCTTTAGGAACCACACAGCTGTGCTTGAGGCTTCTACATATCTGCTCACAGCTCCACAAAGATACAAAGCAATCTCACTGGTTCTAGTTTGCACATGTTTCTTTTATCTTCCCTCCAAGACTGAATAACTGCTGTCAAGAGTCCAACAACTAGGGATGTACCCGATATTGGCCATTTTCCCTACCAGCGACAATACATTATTTTGTTTATTTTTGTAGCCATGTTTCAGTTTTCATAGAACGTTCCTATTTTTTGTCCCATTCACTTACTATCTCCAGTATTTATTGATTTAAATTTGTATTGAACATTTTAATGTTGACACGTTATGTTCAAGAGAGGTTACTGAAAGTCGTGTAGTTTAGAGAAAATAAAAATTAGGACAGTTGCTTCTAGTTCATAAATTCATCATAATATTTAACAAAAGTGAAGGTGTGAAGTGATTTTACTGTCAGTGTGGGAAAAATAAAGATAAGCTCAATACAGCCTACTATAATAAATATCTTTAAAGAGGAAAATATATCTACACACAGTGTAATTGGTTTTGGAATGTGTCCATGTCTGCTAACTTGGATTAATTCAGAGAGAGGGTGGTTGTCATGTTGCTCCCAAGTGACGGAGAGACAAAGTGGTTTGAATGATATCTTTTAAGTTATCCATAATAGAACAAATAGATTTTAAAGTGCAGTTTATAGTACAAGTTTATTACAGTTTTGTGTACAATAAAATAAATTCATATTTTTCTCAGATGTAGACATTTCTTAAAACAAGTTAAGCATTTTCTTTTTTACGATGATGGTGCAGAATAAGTAAAAATCCCATGTAGCTCTTCTGTGATTGCGAAGTCATTAGATTGCACATTAAAAATGGTTTTAGGTCTTGAGACTAGAAATATTTACCCACATGCTTTAGCTTCGACTCTCTGATGGTAATATTAAAGACTCCTTTCTTAAATGGAAAATAGGTTTAGGATTTTTTTTGGTGGGGGGGAGGGAATAATGTGTATTTACTGTACAATGACATTTACTACCTACCAGCTGGTCTTGCAAAAAATTCTTTATAGGCGTATTAAGGAAATAACTAGAAAAAAAATCTTAAATAGTTTTTTATTAGTTCAGAGTCATATCGGTAGAACAGCGCATTCTCCTCCACCTAATGTAGATCTCTAGGCACAAAATTAGATTTCTCAATTTCTGCAGCATTTTCTATTGCTCTGTTGTTGCAACAAACCCAGATTGCAATAACAGGTGATAGTTCCTTCCCTTCCCAAGTTTAAAAATAAACTCCTTTAGGAAAAAAAATATATTAAAAAACATTTGCCTATGGAGGCTTCAGTCACTGGCAAAAAGCTAACTAGTGTACTGCTTTTTACAAAAGTACAGCTGTATTTTTTGGGAAAAGGGGATAGGTATTTCATGGAATTTAATAAAGAAGATTTCTTTGTAATAATTTTTTTCATAACATCTGAGAGAAAAGTCCAGTTAGAAACAAGGGGAGGAGGGAGATTCTGTAACACAATATGATATAAGGAGATGTATAAATAAATAAACAATCTGAAATGGCTAGGAATTAGTCATTTCTAAAGGAGTTAGGAAATTCCAGAGCTTCATTAATTTATAAGATTTATTAAATTCCAGAATAATGCTTTGATTTTTAATTTTTATTTTAAAAAATCCCATCATATTAGCTATATTTTTTCCTTATCCAGTTAAGTCTGGTATTATATCTCAAAGAGAGGCCCTTTTTACATGGGCCATGACTGCAGGAGGGGATAGGTGTACGCTCCGCTGTGGGGGTGGTGTGGGGTGGCGGGTGTACATCGTTGCATGCCCATATCCCATGCATACCCCCACATGGAGCAGCCTCCGTTTTCCCTAGTTGCTCTGCATGGGGGCGATGGGGTGGAGGTGCGTGGATCACAAGAGTGCACACGCACTTCCACCTACCCGCCACAGTGGTCACACGGCCAGCACCCACTCATGCCCACACAACAGATCTGTGTGGGCATGCGTGGGTGCGTCTCATGTAAAAAGGACTAGAGTCTGTCTGAGCTGTTACCTTGGCATGGGGTGGTAGAAGGGGTGACTAAGGGGAAGCCAGTACATGTGGATTGTTTGAAGTGTTTTTTCTACCCAGGTTTTGTGTTATGTAATGGGCAGACACCTACAAAGTTAGGTTACATCCCAATTTTTTGCAGGACTAAGGGACATCAGTTTGGAAACAGTATTTAGGAGTCCCAAGTTCAAATGTTACCAAGGTTGATAATTGAAAAACAAGTGTTACCGTAATGGATAAGGTTTGGTCTTGGACTTGGTTACCTAGGGTTCAAATCCCTTCTTAGCAAAGAACTCACTAAGTGACCTGGGTGTATCTCAGGGCCTTTTTAAACGTGCACAATTTCTCCTGCAGTTTAAAGCTGCAGTTTGAGGAAACCCCTGCAGGTGGGTGGGTTAGACACTCCTCTGCGAACTGGAAGAAAAAGCGGTGGCGGGCAACTCTTGGGTGTTTGAGATATGACCGTAGTAAAATCTTGATTAGCGGGGTCTTACCTAGGGTGCGTCTCAAAACACCCAGGAGTTTCCCGGTGCCGCTGTTTCTAATGATGCAACTTTTGGTTTGCGTAGTACCATCTAGACACCGCCCCCCCCCCCAATGGGGGTTTCTCCAAGCTGCAGCTTTAAACAGCAGGAGAAATCCCACACATTTAAAAAGGCCCTCAGCCTCAGTTCACAATCTGTAAAATGGGAACAGTAAAGATCTGCCTCACAGGGTTGTTGCCAGATAACTAGATAATAACTGATTATGCTATATAAATGACTAACAGTAATGCTAATAATAATAATCTTTGTATGGTTATTTGATACCTTTAATGAAATGAGAGGCTAGTAATTCGGTTCCTTGTGGATTAGACAGTGCTTGGGTATAGTAAAGCACTCACTTACTTTACTATCCAAAATAAGAGTGAGTCCTGTAAGAAGGGAAGACTGACTAATAATGTTCTGCCTGTTCTGTACGTCCATCTTCCGGTGTCTCTGGTATAGAGTATATCTTACTTTAAAATGAGTTATGTCTTTAGTGTAAGAAGTGTGCTAACCATTTGACAATAATAGCAGGTTTGCTGATTGCCTCTGTTGCTCAAGGGCCCTTTATTTGGCATCTGAAATTCTTTTGATGAATTTCAAGGACAGGTAGTAGTATGAATATTTTGTTGTTTATTCTAATTCTGAAATAGTATAATCATGGTCGTATATTTGAGCCTGATTGTGCTAGAAAAACACAAAAAAAGATGATCCCCACTCCCATATTATTTTAATTTAAGTAAAAGACTGAGAACAACAGGTGGCTATCACAGGCATCTGGGTGAAGCACACAGAAGCAGACTGATTGTACTGGTCAGAGAGAAAGGCAGTGGTCATGGCACACCAGCTACATAAACACTGTCAGATTTTTATAAGCATCCTTGAAATTAAGGGAAGATTATGAGGTTGCTAAAGAATGGTGTCTATATGCAAGAATTGTAGTGTTTGTGATTGTGGGCCTTAGTTGGATTGCCTGCGCAGTTGTGGAAGAGTACCCCAGAGGCTACATTAAAGTTCAGTTCAGTTCAGTTGGACCATTGCACCTTACTGGATGTGCAATGTCAGAATGTTTCATTTGGGATTTGTTTTACTGCTTGTGAAAATGATATTTACTTGCTTGACTGAGCTTGAGAGCTGGTAATGGTTGCCAATGTGTGTGTGTTCAAATAAGCCCGAAGGATTACTTCAACGTTGTTTCCTGAAGAAGGAGTCTCTCTGAGCTTCATAAGCTTAGCTCTTTATTGAAGGCAAAGTGGTGAGACTCCTGTTGTTACACTTTAGTTAGTGTGCAGTGGAACCAAAACTGACTACTGCATGCTTCCCAAAGTGTTCCCCCTGGCAGCCTGTCACGGGTTATGTGACTCATGTTGTTGTTCTATTAAACTTCCATATAAAAATTAAAGGGGTCTGAGAAATTTAGTTAGATGTCAGAGGTCCGTGGTTCTGAAATAAATTTGGGAACCACTGCACCTGTAGATCCTTGGTAAAGGGGAACGAACCTGTTGGGAGAGCTGGCAAAGTCTCTGATGGTATGCATAGACAATGAACAAATTCAGAATAGGGGATGGAAGGTTGATGTGACTTTGATTAAAGCAGTCCTTGGAGAGGTGTTTATCTAAATCCCCTTGGAAAACAACAAGGGAGTTTTCAGCAGGGAGGGAAATTGCTTTGCTCATAGGGGTAGGATGTTTTGTTGAGACTTAAAATAAAAGGAGCCAGAAAGAAGGGTCTCCAGATGCTCTGTGCTAAGGCAGGTGAGATTTTTTTTAAAAAGAAGAGAGCCCATAGGTGACTTCCAGTTCCTATAAAATACATCAAGGGACCAATGTCTTAAATGTTGTGCTTCTGATCTGAACAATGCGGGGATATTCACAAGAAAATTCTACATACTGTGCATTGTGCTGTGTGAATATTTTCAAAGGTTGGTTTTTTTGTATTGTTTAAACCCTGCCTGTGTCTGTTTTTCTTTTTCTTTTTGGTCAAAAATTCCAATGGATTAAACAACTGTTTGAACATTTCATTCTTCTGCTCGTGTGTGTGTGTCAGACTGAAACAGACTCTAGACCTTCTAGGGGAAAGAGCCCTTTCTTCTTCTAACATGAGTGATCAGAAAGCACTAACATGAGTGATCAGAAAATTTGGCACAGTCCTACATTTTTTCTTTGCTTTTAAAGACATTACCCTCTGAAGAAATTGATCATCTACCAAACTACATTCACCTGAAATTATTTAGGAGACATGTAATCTTTGTAGCAGTGTGTTTTTAAAAATCTGCCTTTTATAAAATAGAAGAGAAATATTAAGGTCATAGAATGTGTTGTAAAGCTGCATGTGGTGTTCGTTAGCAACCCAAACTGGACTCTTGCTTACCTTTTTGGGGAGCTACAGGCCTGTAAAAGGTCACTTCAGAAGTGTAATTCCCATAGTATAAAACTTGTGTGAGAAAACGTCAGGGCTAATCTGATTAATCTGAAATGTAATTGCTCTTCTGCCCTCAAGTCTTCACTTCTTAAGTAAGTGTATGGATCAAATAGTGTGTTTTAAAGCATTTTTAAAAAGAAATGCCTGTAAAATAATAAGCAACTTTTGAGGATGCTGAAGCACATGTCCTAATATTTATAGTTATAGCACTGATGTAGCAAAAGAGAGCGTTCATCACAATAGTTACATTTGTATGTATAAAGATCTTTTCTTGTAAGGAGACTCAGTTTTTAAAGCTATGCTTACTGTGCTGATATGCAGCCAGATTTTCAAGTGTTAAAATCCCAGTTTTTGCATGACCAGATTGGGTTTTTCAAGTTCTCACTAACAGAGCATAACTTGGTTGATATTAATTTTCTGTGGTGGGCATTTCAAAATGTGTCAGATCTTGAACTGCTCTCTATGACAGAGAGGGTTTTTTTGTTTGTTTAAGAGCAACGTGGCAGAGCAGGTCAAAGCGGCCCACCCTCACATTTGTTAACACCCAATGTCATTGTCAGGAATTCTGGCTAATTTTTGGTCCTTCGTTTTTCTCTCTGGGGGCAGGAGGTAGATGCCCAACTTCACGCACCTTGCGCTTGTTCGTAAAATATACTGGAGATCTGCAATTGGTTTGAGTCTAAATTTGAATGCGTTTTGAGTCTAATTTTAGGGCAGTCTTTTTGTCAGTGACATAACTGTTGAAATGATTGATGTTCAGATATTTTATTACAGTAATAGTGCTATGTCCTGTAGTCAGATCTGTTAGCATCACATGGGCACAATGTTCTGCTCTAGTGGACCCAATTTCAAGGTCAAGTCTGTAGCTTTAACTTCTGTTGAAAATGATACAGTGTAACAGATTCTTTTGAAAATGGTTCAGTGTAATGTTTTAAGTTTCATGCCTGTGGAGCTAAAAATCCTAATTTAGGTGATCACATGAATTGTATTATTATGCAATATTACTAGAAGTATTTGGTCAGAAAAGTGTTAGAAGTATTTGAAGAGTTAGAGATAATATAGCACATTCTGGTAAAGGTTATATCTCACAAAGCAAACACCATAGTCACCGTTCTTGCTCTACTGTGCTTTTATTATCAACATCAAAACAGCCACGGGCAGTCCCCAGAGAGAAAGCAAAGCCATGTTTGCTTGATTTTTCTTTGACTTTCTGTGACTGACAGTAAGCACAATGAATTAAATTGAGGCTGTGAAAACGTGTGCTAGATGCTCCCCACCCCCAGAGAACCCCATACTAATATTTCTGTACAAAAATGGCTTAAATGGCATACATAAAAAGAGATTTTACAATCCACTTATTACAAATTCATTATATGGTGGAGTTTTTTGTGTGCGTCTTTTTCTTGTGCGTCATCTTTTATAGAAGAGGGACTGTTTACTTAAGGTGTTGTTAGAGATAAAAAGGGTATATTTTTTGTTTTGCCCTGTATGTCTTTTAAAATGTATCTATAAATGGTTCCTTCGTAGCTGCAATATTATAGCTATCATGATATCCAAAGCCGTGTTGAAAGAGAAGTAGATATATGTTCCTTCTGTAAGTAGAATAATATTAGAATAAGTAAAATATATTTCTGACTAAGTTGTGATGATATGAACATGTCAGTGTATTAGGAGGGGAATGGTTTATTATCATACTTGGCTTTCTTTCTTTTTTTTTTCTTTTTTTAAGCTGATCAGAATTTTGAACCTGTGAATGTTGCTGTCCAGCAACTGTAAGTCAGTAAGTGTGAACACAAAAAAAATCATGGTGTAAAAATATGACACTGTATGCCAACAGATCTTTAGACCAGGGGTGGGGACCTTTTCCCTCCCAGAAGCCACCTTGAAAATTAGCAAGAGCTCCAAAGGTTACGTAGAAGTTGGTGGTGGTGATGCTTAAAAGGTGCACTCAGGAAGAGAAGGGTCCAGATCATGGATCTGTGCCATAGATCGGTCCTCCTAGGTTTGTGTGCAAGCCCTCTGTTGGCATGTTCTGACATGCCCAGGCAGGTACAAGGCAGCCTGCAGTTCCTTAAATGGTTAAAACCAGAAAAAAGGCCTTGTAAGGACAAGCAGCCAATGTCCTTGAATAAACCTGAAAGTGTGTCTCCTTAATCAACTCTAGTGGCCATGGGCACCTCCTTGGCTTGAGCACCCTTGTTTACAGTTTCTGCAGCTGTAGTGATCATTCACACCTTCCAAGGAGATAAGATTGAATCAACATTCTTGACTTATCCTCTCCTCTTTTGTTCCCCCTGCCTCAAGCTATCCTGTTATGTATAAGAGACACTTAGTTTGTACAGTGCCTCAGACCCATCTTGGCTAGCTAGAAGGGTCTGTGTTGCTGGTTCTTCTGGACAGGGAGAGACCTGAATCCATTGCCCCTGTTTCAGTCCCTGAGCAATAAAGTTTAGTGACCTGATCCTCAGAGTGCGGTGTCATCACGTGTGTACAGCAGCACCCCTGAATCATACAATGCAAAAAACTACACCCTCATCTCTGTTCCCTTACTCTGAGCTCAGTGCTTGTGGGTAGGAACTGGATCCAGGAGCCAAATCCAGGAACTGGAGAGGGGCCATATAAAAAGATTAGCCGTGCGCCACATTTGGCCCCTGAGCCTGTGGTTCCCCACCTCTGCTTTACATGCTATATCTAAGGGTGCTTAGAGATACTGTTACTTCCGCTCCCAGAGGTAAATGGGAGCGGAAGGTAACAGTGTCCCTAAGTAATGGGAGCTTACGTTACCTTTGAGGTAACTTAAGCCTTGGATTCCAGCCATCATGTGACTATTTTTTCCCTGTGGTAACCTTGTCTTGGGGTAAACGACCCCAGCATAAAAAATGTTTTGAGTGAACTGAGCTAAAGTGGTGCTTCAATGTTTGTCACCAATTTTAATACTGATACAAGCATCAACCTACAAATAAAAATGAAATGTTGGTATTTTTCATGTTTTTGATGACCATCTCTGACCAATTTGCCTTTGGTCACTTAAATTCAATAAATATGTTGAGTGACTTGTTAACAGCCTAACCCTGCAAACTACTGAGTTCCTTTTGAGATGTATTGAGTGTTCAACTTACGTTGGCTTTAGTGGGAGGTATGCTGCCTGGGTACTCGGCGATCTAGAATCTAAAGAGCAAAGTTTGCATCCTATTAACTTGGTTGGGAGTTTTTCTATTGTCTTTAATGGGACAAGAATTTGGCTCTAAGCTTATTAAGGCCATGATTCATTTCTAAACCATAGTGTGTGTGGTTGTTGTGTTGGTCTCAAGTGACAGAGATGGAGACAAAGTAGTTTGTATTATTATTATTATTATTATTATTAGCATTTATATAGCACCAGCGATGTACTTGGCACTTTACAGATAATAAGATAGACATGGTCCCTGCACGAGAGCTTACAATCTAAAAGACAGGGGGAGGGGAGACAGGGAAGGGGGAACAGAGGGAGAGACAAGGGATGTAACAATCATGAGGATGCGAGAACTCAGGTACACGTTCTTGGCTTGGTTACAGTACAATGGGAGTTTGCAGATAACAGGTAGGGGATAATCCTGGGTGGGGATGGTTAGCAGGAGCTAGGAATGGCAGAGCGGAAGAGGTCAGTTTTGAGGAGGGACTTGAAGGTGTGGAGGGAGGGGGCAAGGCGGATGTGGGCAGGGAGGAAATTCAAAGGCGTGCGGGGCAGCGATGGAGAAGGGACGAAGGTGGTTGGGGGAGCAGCGGAGGCATGGGAGGGTGAGGGAGGGGATGGAGGAGGAGTGGAGTGCTCAAACGGGTTCAGAGGGAGATTAGGGTCGAGAGGTAGGGGGGAATGAGGTTGTGAAGGGCTTTGTAGGTGAAGACGAGGAGCTTGTGCAGAATACACTCAGGAAGTGGGAGCCAGTGGAGAGGGGAGAGGAGCAGCTACACATGGTCAAACCGACGGGCGATCCTGGAAGCAGAGTTTTGAACAGGGATGAGGGAAGAAAGGTGAGAGCAGGGAAGGCCAGCAAAGAGGAGGTTACAATAGTCGAGGCATGAGATGACTAGGGCATGGATGAGAGTTTTGGCAGAGACAGACAGACAGAAAAGGGCAGATCTTAGCAATATTGCGGAGGGAGAAGCGGCAGGATTTGACCACGGAGTCAGTGTAGGGTTTGAAGGTAAGGTGCGAGTTGAAAATGAAGCCCAAGCTACGGGCTTGGCTGACAGGAAGGATGGAGACCCCGTCAATGGCAATTGACAGGGAAGAGGGAGAGGAAGGATTGGGAGGGAAGATAAGGAGTTCAGTTTTTGCCATGTTCAGTTTGAGTTGGTGTTGAGACATCCACGTGGAGATATCAGAGAGACAGTTGGTGAGATGAGCTTGAACAGAAGGGGAATGGGAAGGAGTGGAAACAGAGAGTTGAGTGTCATCAGCATATAGGTGGTATTGGAAACCGTGGGAGGCAATGAGTTTGCCTAGGGAATGGGTGTAGATAGAGAAGAGGAGAGGGCCAAGGACAGAGCCTTGGGGAACCCCGAGAGATCAAGGAGGACAAGAATAGAGTAAAGGAGGTTTGATTTAGCCACAAGATCATTGGTGATCTTAGCCAGAGCAGTTTCAGTGGAGTGAAGGGGGTGGAAGCCAGATTGGAGGGGGTCAAGGGAGGAGTTGGCGGAAAGGAGGCAACGGGAGTAGACAGCGCGTTCGAGGAGTTTGGAAACAAAAGGGAGGAGCGAGACAGGATGGTAATTAGAGGTCTCAGGGGGATCCTGAGTGGACTTTTTGAGGATGGGGGGGAGACAGTGGCTCATTTAAAGGCAGAGGGGAAGGGACGATGGGGGAAGGAATGGGGTCCAGGGAGCAAGTGGAGGGGTTGGAGGAGGAGCGCAGAGAGGAGATTTTCTCAAGGGAGGCGGGAGGGAAGGAAGACAGGAGAGGGGGGGGGAAGGAGGGAGAGGGGGAGGAGTGGTGTGGGAGAGGACATGGAAGCGATATCCAGGCGGATCTTGTCAGTTTTAGAGGTGAAAAAGAGAGCAAGATCCTGAGTGGAGAAGAGGGAGGAAGTGGACAGGGGGGTTTAAGAAGGGAGTCAAAGGTGGGAAAGAGGTGGCGAGGGCCCCGGGGGGGGGACTCAATGTGTGAGGTATACTACTGCTGTCTAGCGAGGAAGATAGCAGAGTTGAGCGATGAGAGGCAGAATTTGAAGTGGAGGTGGTGAATGATGGGGGTGAGCCAAAGGCCAGAGTTACGGGAGCGAGCCAGGTGGGAGGAGTGGGGGGCAAGGGAGTTGAGGGTGGAGGCGAGAGAGGAGTTGAAGGTGGAGATGGCAGAATCGGGGGAGGAGGAGAGGACTGAGGGGAGAAGAGGGGAGAGGGAGGAGGCAAAGTCCTGGGGTACAATGGACTGCCGATTGCGGAAGGGACGGGAAGATGGGGAAGAGGAGGGGGAACAGTGGGAGAGGTTGAAGGAGGGAAGGAAATGGTCAGATATGGGATGGGGCTCGAAGGAGAGATCGGAGACAGAGCAGTTCCTAGAGAACACGAAATCAAGAGAATGACCATCATGGGTGGGGGAGCTAGTCCAGAGGTAGAGATTGAAGGAGGAGGCTAAGGAGAGGAAGCGGGCGATGCAAGGCTGAGAGGGTGCATCAACATGAATATTGAAGGTGCCAAGGATGAGCGTGAGGATGTCATCAGAGAGGAATAGGGTGAGCCAGGACTCGAAGTCGGAGAGAGAGCCGGGAGGGCGGTAGATAACCACAACACGGAGGTGGAGAGGGGCGTACAGGCATATGGAGTGAGCCTCAAAGGAGGGGAAGGAGAGAGGGGAGGAGTTGAAACAGGTATGAAGAGGCAAGGAGGAGGCCTACGCCCCCACCCCGGCCTTCGGCCTGGGGCTGGTGAGAGGAGGAGAGACCTCCGTAGGAGAAGGTGGCAGGGGTGACCGAATCAGTGGGGGAGATCCAGGTTTCAGAAAGGGCAAGAAGGTGAAGGGAGCGAGAAAAGAAAAGATCATGAATATAGGGAGCTTTATTAGCAGAGGAGCAACAGTTCCAGAGGGAACAGGAGGATGGTAGATGATATGGGGGGAGACAGGGAATGGGGATAAGATTAGGGGAAGGGGGGCGATAGGATCGGCGGGAGACGGGCCGTGGGGCAGAGGGGCAGGGGACACGACATGGTGGGGGGGAGGAAGAGGCGTGGGGACGGAGGAGAGAGAAAACAGGTTTGGTGGGAGGCAGGAGGAGAGGGGACAGAAGTAGGGGGAGAAACAGGTGAGAAGGGGGAGAGGGGATGGGAGAGAAGGACAGGCATCTTGGTGGGTTGGTTACAACTTAGTCGTCCTCCACAGCACGGTGGCGGAGTGTCCGCTCCACTAGGGATGTTGTCTTGAGAACGACAGGGAGCAGGGCACTGCTACTGCAGTCCTGCCAACGGGCGACACCCTTTGGATGTCGCCCTTCGGCTGGAGCCTAAAGGGCCCCAGCCTCTGGATAGCTACCTGCGAAGGGGAGGCGGGGACATCCAATCAGCTCTGGGTCTCCTAGGGCTCCTCACCCCTCCCCCAGCCCAGGCCAATATCTTTATTGGACCTACTGTTGTTGGTGGAAATGTACAAGCTTTTGGAACTCACAGGGTCCTTTTCCAGGCAAGTAGGAGTCAGAACTGAAGATTTGAGCAAAGCACAGTGGGCGTATATAATGTAAGGGAATATAAGGAAGGCGTGTGGTACAACAGGGAGACAAAGTGAGAGGCAAAGCAAAGTGGGTGATAACAGACCATAGTAACAGAAGGAGGGAGGGAAAGGTGAGAACAGGGAAACGTTTCTAAAAACATTTCTAAGAACATTTCTTAAAGATGACACACTTCCTCTCTTGTGTGTCTGCCTGGTCTTTGGTTTCCTTGCATTAACTATTTTAGTGCTAAAATGCTGTTATGGAAGCCATTCATTGTTGTGGGCTTTGTGTGGGAGAGACTCTTCAGGAATATAAGGATAGACAGAAAGTGGTCTGTCTTATTTTGATTTATTTTGATAGAAATCAATCCGGCCACTTATTTATACGTAGTTAGTTGTAACTTTAAAAAATGTTCTGGCTGGTATAGCATTAAAAATAGTTCATAGGATGTTGCTGCTATTATAATCTCTGCTGTGGTTAAGTTGAACGCTTTCCTCCTTTATACTGCACTGCAGGCTGCAGCCTCACTGTATTTGGGATTTGGGATCTAAGCTTTTATTGTTTGTTGTAGTGAGGGGTTTGTAGTAGTGAAAAGTCTAAATACAGTACTGGGGAGGGATCTACCTGGTTTGTTTATAGCTTTAGATAAGCTATAATCAGGGCTGTAAAAATCCACTTGCCTGCTTGCCCCTGGAAAGTATACTTTTTGAGCTGGTGAGTGAATATTCACAACCCTGGACCTTCAGTCTCACTTTAAGTCCCAGCCTGGTAAGGAGCCTTTGATGCCTAGTTATTTATTTATTTAGCTGTGATTGTATAGGGTGTTGTAGTGAGGTTGCATTATATACAAGGGCCTGTATTCATTGAGTTTTCCCCATTGCTGACATGGGGAAAACACAGGGAACACGAGTCCCTTGCTGTATGTAGTGACTACTGTAGTTACACATGTCAAATGTTGTTCATTTTCTCGTACTCTAGAACTAGTTTTAAAAGTTTGTTTCCACATGCATGTGATAGCTTGTACATAATGAAATTTGAAAACTGCTAGGAAACATAACATTGCATTGCGTATTTGGCAAATAAACATGTATTGGAACAGCCATCTCCAGGGTGTTCCCACAAAAACTGCAGTCCCATATTTTGTTACTTAAAACTGCCATGATTAAAAGAAATAAAAGTTATGAGGAGTACAAAAGGTACAGGAAAAATATTATCTATACTATACTTCTGTAGGTAAATGAGTGTGACTCCATTGACTCCACTGAAAATTTACTTCATTTATAGCAAGAGGTAATTTGGCCTGTTGGTTTTAGGTATCTAATTACGCTGTGAATGTAAAATTCCTACACAGCCCTTAATAAATAGAATTGGTTTCTCAAGTGTTATGAAAATATTTGAGCATGAAAATAACCTATCACCTCATTTAATAATAAGATGCTAAATTAGAATTAAGACTTATAAATAAAAGACCTTGTTTGAGTGCTATTTTGTGTTGGGTAGCTTGTTGACAAAAAGTTCGATTTTGAGTGTTGAAAATGCTATGTTACATCAGCACACAGTGTATTTCTGTGTATTTTAAGGTTCTCTCATGTATCATCTGTGCATCTAATAGGTGTAATTCCTTCCTGTAAATGAAGAAAGCATTATGCCTGTTTTACTGAGGGAGAACTGAAACAGGGAGAAAATAAGTGAGTTGTCCAAGGTCTTGTGGGAAGTCCTTGCAGAGCTGAGAACTGAACCGAAATCCTCCTGGGGCCTCCAATGCCATTACCTCAAGGTTGTCCTTTCTCTTGATAGTGGGCAGCCTTTCTCTTTTCCATAGGGAAAGCTAACTTCTGTTTATCCTTGCTAATGAAACTCAACATAGAGTACATCATTTCAGTCCTGATGAAATGTGCATATCTTTCTACACGATAGTAAATTGTTTACTGTGCTAGCAAAGTAAGAGCATGATGTCTTTATGTATCCATTTTGTGGCATTTAATTACTTGCCTTGTCATTCTCATGGATATAGGATCATATTCTTTCCCATTGGCTCTTGTTCTTGTGAGGGTTTATCCTCAGTAGCATTCACATGGCAGTTAGCTTTCCAAGGTACTACATACATCTTTTTCTGAAGACAAAGCAGCTGCCTTGCTTTACCAGGAGCATATTATGTTTTGCATTTCCTGTGACTTGTCCAGAAGGGAACTTACGGTATTCGACAAAGGACTGTGAGATGCCATATATTTATGTGCTTGGGGACAACTGTGTTTGTATAGCTTTTGCCACCCAGAGCAGTTACCTTGTGAGATAATGACCTCTTTAGTCCATCTAGAAGTGCAGTAGCCATGAATTAACTTAGATATGGTTTTGCACATTGTGTGTGTGCATCCATAGACAGTGGGTGCTTTCCCACATCTTTGATTTATACGCTTTATTATTTTATTCAAATATTTCAGTAACTTCGGAATGCCTACATCTTCATGTTTTCTGTCCAGTGCACATGTTTTAACAGCGCATTACAGGGTGCCCCAAACGGTCTTGAATAAGGTCAGTTTTAAAAAAATTTGCACATAAGTTGACTATGTGAGGACACTTGCCCGCGTTATAAAAAAGTCTGCATTATTTTAATCTGGTTATTTAAGATGTGAATTACAGTTTGCTATTCCCCATTCACATGTTCTACTTTTCTCCGCATTTGAACTTAATGCACATTATAAAATTGTGCATTATAAGCATTCCCACATTCAGTTTGATGCGCATATTTCTCTTGCTTTATCTGCATTCTCAGTATTACAGGAAGGAAACCAGAAATGACCTTTCTTCCCTCCTCTGGAAGTTGCACCACTCCAGAGGTTTTTTCCCCGCCTCATTTGTCATACCTGGAGCAGCATCGGCTCTCTGTGGACTTACGTTGTCCTGGAGGATTAACAAAGGATTCCTGTGCATTCTTTTATGTGCTGCATTCCCATGTTGACAATATGTGCATTATGTGAATGGGGTTTCAATATAGCATTCACACAATCAGTCTATGCACATAATAAAAAAATTGTCCTGATTCAAGACAGTTTGGGGCACCCTGTAATGTGCTTTTCAAACATGCACATTTGACAGAAAGCATGAGAATGAAGGCATTCCCAAGTTACTGAAATGTTTGGATAAAGTAATAATGTGCATAAATCAATGTTGTGGGAAAGCACCTACAATGCTGCATTGAAACCGCATTCACGTAATGCACATATTTTCAGCATGGAAATGCACAGAAATCCTCTGTTAATCCTTCAGGACAACGTAAGTCCCCAGAGAGAGCTGATGCTGCTCCAGGTATGGCAAATGAGGCAGGGAAAGAAGAACCTCTGGAGTGGTGGGAGGAAGGTCATTTGTGGTTTCCTTCCTCTAACTCTGAGAATGTGGATAAAAGCAAGAAAAATATGTGCATCAAACTGAATGTAGGAAATCTTACAATGTGCATTAAGTTCAAATGCGGAGAAAAGTAGAATGTGTGAATGGGGAATAGCAAATTGTAATGCGCATCTTAAACAACCGGATTAAAAAATAGTCTTTTTTATAATGTGGGAAAGTGCCCCAAGGGGTAGTTTCTTTGGAGTTGCTATTTTATATGAATTATGGCCTTGATAACTAAATTTACTTTTGTAAGATCTTATTTTGATTCTAGAACAGAGAAAGTGGTATAAAACTAACTCCAGCACATATATTCTAGACTTTTACCAGATTGTGCTTTAGACAAAACATTTGCACAGAAAATGTGTGGGTTGTACTGATGGAGAACTTTGTATGGCCAGGAACATCTATACTAGTGCTGCTGTATATGTTCAGAAGTGTAGCTCATGTTCTTGGGAGACATAGTACAGATTGGAGTTGCTTTCAGCTGGCTGCACTCCTAACAAGTCACAATAGACCATTACTCCAACTCCTTGAATGTACTTCCATCCTCAAAGGGTATCATAGGACTCAGTTATGTCCTCAGTGTGATTCAGTATCAATGTGGAAACCACAGTGGGGCTAGGTGTGAGAGAACATAGATTACTGTGTCATTAATATGCCAGCGACACGTTGCTCTGCATGTCATTTTCATCCCACACAAACTCTTCTGCTTCATAGCTGACCCATTGTTTGAATAAAGAGAGAATCTGGATGAAAGTCAGATGTCCCAAACTTAATCTAGAAAACACTCACGATGCAAATGCTTTGAAATTCTGCAACCCTTCTCTCAACGGAGAGCATATTTTCACTAGTAGTCAAGGCCACATGATACACTCTGCTTCGTAATCAGACAAGATGTTGCTAAAAATTACTCTTCTTGCCCCCAAGAGAAACCCCTGCTGCTGAAATCCTGTGAATATCAATTTTCATTTTCACACAAACAGAACAGCAAATTTCTCACCTTCATGGTTGCAGAAGGAAGCTTAAACACCTGACTGTTACAGTCTATGAAATGAAAAGAAAAAATAAAAGAACCCAAATAATGTGCTTAAAAATTCCATGTTTTAAAAGCTAGTCTTATGATCTTAATGGCTAATGTATACTTACTAAACGTTTGCAAATGACAGCCTTGCACCCATTTTTCCTGGCACTCTGTGGTATATACTAGCTTTTCATTCCATACAGAACACACAGAAAACACTTCTTGCTGGGTTTCCACAGCAGTTGTAACTAGTAAGTAAACTACATTGAAGACGGGTCCAGGATCAAAATCTAAGCAGAGGAAGTAATAGGACTTGTTTGTACAAATGCTTTCTCCCTCTTTTGTTGGGACAGATGGTCTAACTGCTGGGGTGTGTGTCCCTCCTCACGCAGGGTAGACTAGATTTGATTAAGACTGACAGCCTCTGCCCATGGGAGGGGCATAGCCCAGCATGAGACTCCCAGTTCTGTCCTGTCTTGCAATAGGGTAGGAGCAGTGGCAGCTGGTGGATTTCTAGGTTAGGGTGGTGGTGGGTGTGTTAAGCAGGCGGTGGGGCCAGCATTAAAATTTCACACTAACATCATCAGTGGAATAGAACAGACAATGAAAAAACACAGTGTATGCAGAACAAAAAACTACATAATGGTGGTGGCATGCATGTGAGCAAAATGAAAAGCTCTGTGTGAAAAAAATCAAAAAAGGAAAACCAGCATTTGCTCCTGTAGATCAGGTGCTAGGGGAAAAAATGTTAGGACAGGTGATAAGGTTTTAGAGGTTAGGATCAGTTTTTAAGAGATTTTAATCATTTTTTTGTTTTAACTGCTGTAAACTGTCCTGATTCTTTGGGGAAGGGTGGGGTAGAAATTTAAATAAATATCCCGCCCGTTAGACCATCTGTCCTTCAAAAGAAGAGAAGAAAAATTAACCAGGAAACTTACTGTTTTCTGAATTGTAGCCCCCAAGTCACCTTTTCCCTTGCCTGTGTTCGGAAGAGTATTTTAGAGGTTTAAAGTAAGGGTAATGGAGGACTATGTCCATCAGCAAAGAAATGTAGTTAACACAACCTAGGGGAGTCTCCTCTGTTTGTTCTACTCACCTCAGTCCTGAGTGTGTCCCTTACTGCTCCCTTGTCTGCCTGCCTAACGCACAGTGGGTGGTTTTGCACGAGCACTACTGCAGGAGGGGGGGTGTCGTCCGTGATTGGCACGTGGGGCAGGTGTCGGTGCGTCCTAACGGGAGCATTTCACATGAGCAGCCCCATGCATGGCTGCTTCATCCATGCAATGCCCATCCCGTTCCTGCACAGGGCATTCCAGATTTTCCCAGAGTACTCCATGCATGGGCTGTATGTGGGGCATGGGAGCATGCACCCCCATGCACTGAATGTACATGAGCTGTCTTCTGCGTGGACAGTGGGTGTCGGTGCAGAGGGGCATCTTGTGTAAAAACACCCCATGTGTCTGGGAACCACCACCCCCCTTCTCCAGCCTGCTGCATGTTGGTAAGAGGAGGGAAGATCTATGGGATACAATACCAGGATTCAGAGCAGAGATAATAGGAGCGAGTTACTTAAATACAATGCCAGTTCAAGGAAAGCTGGGGCATGAATTACTATTATTATTTATTATTATTATAAACATTTATATAGCGCCGGTCATGTGCCTGGCGCTGTACAGAACTTAGAAATAGACACAGCCCCTGCCTGTGGCTTACAATCTAAAAGACAGTGAGAGGGGGGACAGTGGGAGAGACAGGGGAGAAGACAAACATTCAGGCGGGTCCTCCATGGAACAGAGTCCCAAATTTGAAGCTCTGTTGGTCTATATTTTGTGCCAGTGCTTCTCACATCTAGGCTGTCACTTTAAGTTTATTTATGGGCCCCATGTATTGGGGGCTCCTGAGGGGCCCCCCAACACATGGGGCCCTATGTGGTCCCACAGTTTGTACATGTCCAGATCTACTGAAATAGATGTTTTGCAGCGCACTCTTCTCCATGTGGTCAAAAATTACAAACTAGGCTCCGCAGAAGCAGGAGGTGATATTAAAATAGAAGGCCCAATTCAATGTGTGTGTGTGTGTGTGTGTGTGTGTGTGTGTGTGTGTGTGTGTGTGTGAGAGAGAGAGAGGTGGAGGGGGCAACTTCCTCTGTGAAATTACAGCAGATCAGCTTCATTTCTGAAATTTATCATGTGGCACCTTCAAAAACATCAGACTGACTGCCATTGTAAATGAAGTGCAGAGCAATTGTAGTTCAAGCAGTGCTAATGAATCTTAGCACTGCTGTCACTGTCTCTCAAATCTGATTTCTAAAGTAGCACTGAAAGTAGCTTTTCAATCCAGGTTCTTTTGAGACTGCTAATAAAAATCCTGATTTTGACTTCTTTGTGTCAGTGGTATGCTCCCTAGGATTAGGGTTGTTAGATTATTGTCATTTCAGATGGACTTTTGGAATCAACTGCCTTCTTATATTATGTCACCCCTAAGTTGGAATTGTATTTGAACTGGTGACCTTATAGTAAAAAACGCCCGGATTTTTATCTATATATATAAAAATAATACAATATATATATTTGTACCCTGCCTTTTCCCTAAGGCTCAGGGGTGGTCTAAGTCTCAAGGGAAGGGCTCAAACACATCTTCTTCCACACCAACAATATGGGATATTGACCCGAGGACTCCCATTGAAATCAGTGGGCCTCTTAAAACAACAAAGTTAGCTCCGCCTTAACTAAGGGGCCGCTACCTTGGCCCTTTAATATTTAAAATGAAAACCAATGTGAAAAGGCTGTATCAAGCATATGAAGAGGAAGCAGTGATTGCACTAGCTAGGTCCGCCAAGTCACGCTAATCTCAAGATGTGGCTGGGTAGGTGTGAGCCCAGCAGACTGGACCTGATTGGACACAACGGGTCTGGTAGTGTTTGGCTCAGTTTGGGAAGCCTTCAGCCCAAGCCCCTCAGACTCGGCCCAGGCTGGGTTCCCTGGATAACAGGCCCTGTCTCGCCTCAGAATGCCATGACATCACGGCACTCCATGTGGCTGAGGTCACATCAGGGTAAGGGTGGAGGAAAGGTATTCTCCTGCCCCTTTTTAGATGTCCCCTGTGGAATGCTGTGATGCTATGATGCTTCATGACAGGGGAATGCTTTTTCTCCCCTCAGCCCCATCCTTACATAGCCCTGTCCCCACGAAGCACTGTGATGTTACAGCAGTTTGCAGGGGCAGAACCGCCTGCTGCGAAGATTGGGCCTGGCCGTGGCAAAGTCTGCTGTATCGTACCTGGTTGGCCTCGATTTTTAAGCCCATACAAGTCTGTGAGTGGGTGAGGGGTGTGTGTGTATGTATCGGTGAAGTACTGTTAAAATTTGATTGAGCTTTATTGAATGCTGTTTGTTCCTATGCTGCTGTTTGGTGGTTAATTAGATCATGCTTTATGGATCCATGCCTTACCAGAATATTATTATTTTACATTACATTATTTGTAAACCTAATCTATTAACACTTTGTAACTCAAGCTGTCTTTTGTTCCTTGGAATCAGTTTTTATTAAAGTATAATACAGCCATACTTTAAAGATTAGACTGGTTTAGTTTGTGAAGAAAAACTGCCACAATAAAATATATCTCTGTGAAAGCAGTAAATGATGTATTCATGTTGTGTTTTGCACTCTTAACTTGGTTTTATAGTTAGCTGTTAATTCTTGGAGTAGTTGTAATTCAGATCTCTAAATGTGCTGCAGGGTTTTTATTCCATTTTTGATGTTTTTAGAATTGCTTATTCATCTATTTCCAATAAAGAGGTGCTTTGTATTGAGCAAAATTAGGCTTGGGGTGGGGGGAGAGGCAGGGAAGGAAATAGGTCTAGAACAAAACTCTCCAGTATTATTAATACTCTGATGTTACTTATAAACATCTTGTCAGACATTAACTGGCTTTCAGAGGAACCCACAGAGGTACGCACAGTATTTGTCCCTTCAAACTCCGGAGAGGGTACAAGGAGTTGGGGGTTTCCATACCTAATTACACAGTGGTTGCTGCTTAGCTAGGTTATGCTGAAAGGTCTGAATCATGCCATTATATTCCCCTCCAAAAGTTGTGGGCTATGAAATTGAATCTGAAGTATTTTTAATGAGTATTCTGAACCTAAGTTTCTCAATCCCTCTGAAGAAACAAGGAGCACAGTGTGCTGTTACATAGCACTGAAGCCAGGAATTAGACTCATTCAGGACTTGTGCATGAAGGAGGAAAAATATTATCAGCGTTTTGTTCAACAGGTATATGCTCACTTCCAGAATTGGACTTCTACAATTAGCCCTTTTTGGGGGAGGGGGGAATAACCTAATTAAAAAATTAGATTGTGTTAAACTATATAGCAACGTCTCATCTGATTTTGGAAACAAAGTGCTCAGGTTTCTTTTGCTATGTTTTTTCCCCAAGGGCAGCCTTGTTGTATTTAACAAGTGTTTATGTTTTGAAAAGGAGCTGTGTAAAATAGCATGGTGGGGTTCCATGTTTCTCACTGCTTTGCTTATCAAATTGTTTCACTTGCAAGTGAAAAAAATTCCTCTGTAACAACCAGTTCTGCAAATTCAACGTATAATCTGAAACTGAAAAGAAATTCTTTATTGTACATCATCATCATCATCTTGGAGCTGGAAGTCTCTTAGCCGTTCAGAATATTGTGTAATATGTATTTGCTGCTGTTTAAATAGACAGCTATTATTTGCATGGCGCAAATCCATAGAGTAAGACCATGTCTTTTTGCAGTCACTTTTCTGATTTTAACTTGACTTCAGTATTCCATTAGCCAACTCCACGTTGCAACTTTTAAAATGAACAATCTAAAGAAGGTAATCTAGTTTTAAAATTGATTAACACTGGAGAGAGTTTCAGACTGGAAACTTGGATCCAGGATCCCTTCTCCATGTCATCCTTATGAATGTTGGGATTTTTGTAATCCATAAATTTGCAACTTTGAGTAATTATTGATTCAATGATTTGCATTTGAAGCAAGGGTCTTGCTACTGTGAAGGATATGACTGAATTTGAAGCAAACCCTGCCTAGTTTACCACTCTTCTTGGTTTATGTGCTTGCACTGTTGCAGTAGCTTAGATTGTGCCATTTTTGGTGGTGTTCTTGATGTCGTGCTTACCTTGGACTTGGTTCTCCTAGCTCTCTCTGTCCTGCCTCTCACCTTGTGTCTTGCCTAGATTCTTGCCTGCTATGCTTGATCTTTTACTCTGACCTTTTCATTCCTTTTGGCCATCCCTCACTTAGACCCCACTTGTCCAACAGACTGATCCACTTAACTTTGACCTCCAGCCTGAATCCATATGCTTGATTGCTTGCTTCTGATCTTCCTTAACTGCTGCTTTGGTTCTTTAGCCACTAGGGGAGTCCATCCACACCCTGACTAGAAGTACAGATTAGCATCTGGAGTTCTCCAAGAATTTTCAGGTAATTGCAATGAGTTAAATTGATTGTTTAGTCAAATTTATACCTTGCGCTTCCCATTAAGGTTCAGAGCAGCTTACAACCTATAAAAACATCTAAAAAAATTTCACTTTAAAAACCACAACCCTACTGTGGGTCAGAGCCTCAAGTAGGGTCTTGCTACCTGCAGATGGGGTCATGATCCCAAATGAGAGCTGCATGGTGTTTGTAGTCATGGGCTTTTATTTCATTCTCAAAATGGTATCACTCAAACAAAATAAATTGGAAACTCTAACCTATCCTCCAGTATTTAAATTTTAACAGCTCCGATCAAAGACTGTGTGCCAAATAGTTTAGGTGAACATGTTTACAAAGCATTAAAAAAATCATGGCGTATGGAATACTCTCAGCTCATAAACAAAAGCTATTAGAGAGAAGGTCTTCTACAGAATTTAACATATGCTGTACATGAAGTAAAACATTAGATTTCTGTTGTGCTTACTTTATAGTGTTGCTAAATATCCCTTATTTCATGGAACATCCTTTATTTCATAACAGGCACCATCCCTTGAATGCCATAGAACTGACATGGCAGCTCAGTAATGTCCTTTATGTTTGAAATTATGATCTGGCCCCCTTATTTGTGCATTGGTCATTAGGTTTCCCTATGAGCTCAGGTGAGGATATACAAAGCCTTTTCTTATTGTGTTCTGTCTCTCTGAGGCAATATCCTGGTTTAAAGTAGCCTAGATTGCAGCCACATTAATCGGCATATGCTATGCAGTGTTTAAAAATTTCCCACTCCAGCTCTCTTTAGGTAAAGAGTGACAGAATGCCCACCTGTAGAAAGGTGTCACTTTGGGACATGATTTTCATTCTGGTGAACACATTGATTGCAGTGTACACTGCCAGGAGGAGGAACAACCATGGCTCATAGTGTTGGTTTTCTGTACAGACTCAGTAATTGGATCTTAATCTGAGATCCAGTTGCAGACACTCAGTCCTTTGATGAGTATTGGATTATAGCACCGGGATGGCTACCCTCAGAGCTGTTGCTCTGCCATGCTAGGGCTCCCATAGAGCCTGTCTGCAATCAGCTCCTGGGAGAGATTGTCTTCAGCCACAGCTCCTCTCAAAAGGACTGCGGCCAGTGACCTCTCTACCAATAATATATATATGCGTGGTGGGCTCCAGGTAGCACTACCCTGGGGTTCCAACACATTTGGAAGAGGTCTTGGTTCCCACCCCCCCAGCCATCAGTCCTTGGTGAATGGGCTATGTATGGGAAACATCTTCAGATCTCCAACAATATTGGTACTCAATAAGCATATTTGTTCCCTAGGCAGTGAATACTTGAGGGAACACTCATAAGGGGACTTGAGGGCCCTGGATCACTAAAATGACACCAAACACCAGCAGCTGCCAGCTCATAACCCAGGCTTCACTGGGCTCTGCTTCCCTCCCCCGGCAGCATCGTCTTCCCACACACCTCAGATCATGCCCCCAGTGCTGCCTCGTTCAACCCGCAGCAGCTGACTTGAACTGTGCTGTGGCCCGTTTGTGGTCCTGCTACTGAGCCTGCACCCCCTCCCTGCAAACAGCAGCAGGGTGTCATGTGAGTGGGAGGGAATGCAAGTACCATACAAGCAGCACCCCCTCTCTGCTGTTCAATCAACTTTCTCCATGGCAATGGCAAGAACACCCTGAACCCAAGTGTCCGAACTCCCAGCTCCCCTTCCTTTAATGCACTTAACTCCCTTTCCGGGACTGTCCGGGACTTTTGGGGGACATTTTGGGACTGTCCAGAATTTTGAGTGACTTTTTTTTCACTTTTAAAAACTGTGTTCCCACCAATCAAGCTGCTCCTAAGCTTCATGGGGTGAGGAGACCAGCGACTCCTTCAGGCCTAGAGCAGCCAATATTCTTGTGGCAGTCCTTGATAGAAGGACCAGCCCGCCTGCTGAATCTGTGCCAGTGTTCTGCTCATGCATGACATACGTTTGCAAGTTCACTCTCTCCATTGGATAAACATGAGAGCTGCAAAACATCATCACTTAAAAACTACACAATGGATTTTAAAAATCCAAACTCAGGAATGCACACTTAAATTTTCTAGCACTTCTACATCTCCTGACTAATACTCACTTAAGCAATTCTCCCTGCAAAATTTCACAATGATAGGATAAATAATCCTCATTTTTATAACAAGTAGAATTTTTGTGATTTTTAACAGAAAATGCAATTCATCTTAATTAAACAGCCACTCCCGCGGCGCTATAGTTAGTTCAACATAGGGGTGCGCAGTGAGAACATGCGCGGGCATCAGCCGGTCTGAAGCCCCTCCCCCCGCACGCGGCTTTGCCGGCAGACATGGACATTGATGCAGAGCCTGCTCCATGTGTATGTCTGCTGGCAAAGCCCCGTGCGGGGAGGGGCTTTCAGACCGGCCAATGCCCGCGCATGTTGCTGCGCATTCCCCCCTGCAGCCAGAATATGCGCGCATGGGGGGAGATGTCTGAAAGTGGCCTGATTCTCCATTATGTGCTGCCACTACAGCTCCAGATTACACTTAGATACTAGTGCACTGGGGTGATGTGACAAGACGGGCATATGTGTGTGTGTCTTCATCCCCACTCTGTGTGGGTTTTAGCCATTGTCTTCTCTTCTTAGACGTGGGAAGAGTGTCCTAGAGTGCTCCACACTCTTGTTGCCCTACAAGTGCTCTGGTCTCCCCTTGCCATCCTGTATGCTAGAGTATAATGTGACGGAGACTAGATCTGTTCTCTGATACTTGTGGGGAATGGCATGCTCTCTCGTGTGTTTCAGAGGAAGAGGTCTGGTAAGACTGGCCTTATAATACATGAGGCTCAGGGCTGTGTGTATGTGCAGAATCTCTACGGAGCAGGGCATACCAAGGTGAGGCATTAGGGCCCTGCAGGAAGTGGCTGCCCTGGCATTGTTCCACAAAGGTCTGGGAAGTGCTGCCAGGGCTGCCGCTCCTGATGGAAGGGACCTTGGATATCTCAGGAGCAGCAGCAGCTCTTTCTGTGTACTCCTGGGGCCCTTCCAATCACTGCTCCAGAGAGGCCCCGTGAGCACCACCAAGCCAGATACTGAATGCAGCCCAGCTGGCCCTACCTTAAGGCCACCCCTGAATCCTGAATTCCAGTCCTCAGTGTGACCTTGCATAACCTCTCTGTTAGCTTATTTGTGAAATGATGTTGCAGCTCATATTTCATGAGTGGAATCTTCCTCCTCATAAATTAATAATTTTGTATCCATAGCACCCCACCACCAAACGGCACTTCACAGCATATGATAAAACAATATATAATCCATTTAAAGTAGGAATCCATTTAAAAACAATTTAAAAGGGGAAGGTAAAGAGGGAGGAGAGAGCACGTTAAAGGGAACCACTAGTGGATCCTAAAAGAACCTGCATAGGAGAACAAATAAGTCTTCAGGTGCTTTTTAAAGGTGAGGAGGGAGGAAATGAGATGGACATTGGAGGAAGCAAGTTCTACACTGAGGGGCCCACCCCGGCAAAGGCCCAATCGCATGCTAACGTAAAGCGCAATGACGTGATCCCCAGACAGTGGGTGGTTTCTGAGCACAGATATAACCATCAGTGCTCTTTGAGACCTTCAGGAGCAGGTCTCAAATATAGCTGGGGTCTTATACCATTCAGGGCCATAAAGACCAGCAGCATAATCTTAAATTCAATTCAGTGTGCTACAGGCAGCCAGTGCAGAGAGCGCAGGGCGAGCATAATATGATTACGGCTGCCCAAACTCCCAGCCCCTCTTCTTTTAATGCACTTAGCTCCCTTTTTGGGACTGTCCTGGACTTTTTCGGACTGTCCAAAATTTTGAGGGACTTTTTTTTACTTTTAAAAACTGCATTCCCGCCAATCAAGCTGGTTCTAAATTTCATGGGGTGGGGAGACCAGGGACTGCTTCAGGTGTGGTGGGGTGGGACTGACGGGTGGTCAGCTGTACGCTTCATGGGATGGGGCTCAAGGGGTAGGAGCACATGCTTTGCATGTATAAAGTCCCAGGTTCAATTCCTGGCATCTCCAATTCAGGATCTCTGGTAGCACACCTGTGCTGGCCTCTGCTGGGGATCTTTGAGGGGTCTCGAGTAGCATGCCTGTGCTGGCCTCTGCCAGAGACCCTGGAAGAGCCGGATTTGGAGCCAAATTTTTAACCCCTGCTACCGTGTCAGGTTACGACAATACTGGGCTAAGATGGACCATTGGTCTGACTCAGTTAGGCAGCTCCTTATATCCTTATAACCAGTAAGGAGCTGTGTTGCCAGATTCTGAGCAAGCTGCAAGTGACAGAGAAGCACTGCTGGAAGCCCATAGAAGCGAGAATTGCAGTACTCGAACCACCAGGGCGTGGGTCACTGTGGTAAGGTCAGCCTAGGATATAAAAAAGGGTGACATTTACACAAATTCTCTGCTGAAAAAAAGCATCTCAGAACCACATCTGGTACCTGATTTTTCATGGACAGTGTGTGGTTGAAAATGACATCCAAGTAGTTCTTCGAGGATCTCCGCGATTCTCACTATTGGGATTCACTTCCTGCTCCGCAGGTACCGGAAAACCTCTTGTCAGCAGTTTCCAGGCAGAAGATGTCCTGGAAAGATCTAGAACATGGTGAGGGCTCCGTCCTGAGAAAAGCGTGGGTCCCAGATCGCGTGAGAGCAGGAGTAAATAAAAGGGGGCTGAGCCCTCACCGCCTCAGTTCCTTCCAACTGCATCGCGATTGGAAGACCTCCGTGCTTTTCAGCACTGTCAGTAGTTTACCTCACAGAGAGAAACTCTCTTCTCTGGTAAATTTTCGTCGTTTTCTTCCTAAAAAGAAAAAGAACAATGAGAACAATTAGAAGAACTTGTGGTTGGGCTCTGCACACCCCACACCCCCTCCCATACCTCCCTCCCGGGCCTACTGCCTACCTCTCTAAGACCGCCAAAGTATGCCCAAACAACTGGACTTCAAGTGGTGCGCCTCCTGCCCTGCCACACTCTCCGTGAGTGAGATGCATGAGCTTTGCCTGTCCTATCTGGGAGAGGAACATAACACCCGGACTTGCTCTCACTGCGCTAACCTCTCCTCCCAGACTAAGAGGGCGAGAGCCTTGTGGCTGTCATGTATCCTGTATATAGGCATATATGTTTGACCATCTGTGTTTCAATATATTGGAAATCAGAATTAATCTCTCTGTATGATGACTTCTTAAAAAAGCTGTCCTATAGTGACCTTTCTACTGAACTCTTGACCAGATAGTGGAAAATCAGCCTGTATACTGGAATAGACAATGTAGTCAAGTCTGTCTCTTAATGAAATTAACAGTTTCTGTTAACTAAGTCTCCAGATACCTGAGTCTCAGGCAGGGCAGGAAAAGGCCTTGTTTGTTTGGAGTTTACTCATTGTTAATCCATATGATAAGCAACCTGCTTAGTATGTATCAACAGGCTTCCTACTATGTATTTTGAGAAAAACTCCTCCCTGTCAGCAATTTTGACCTGACGTCCTTTTTAGCTGACCTCCAAGCATCTTTCATTCTATAAGAAGAGAGAGGAAAGATGGATTTTTCAGAAAGCTTCCTTTTCTGAAGCTTTTCTCACTTCCTTCATCTGGCAGAATGGGGAAAGGACTGGGTAATATGTTATATCCTAAATGATGCATTGAGTCAACCATAGCAATAATACTTAGAGCATATGTTATATCTTATAGATGTTAAGGTCTTTGAATTTGTAACAGAGCTGTTCTCTGAACAGAAATGTCTTTCTAAGTCATGTACTTTTAACTGACACTGTTTTTTTTGTACTATGTCTTTATTTGAACTTAAGTAAACCATTGCTTCATATTTTATAATATTCATACGTCTCATAGCCTCATTTATATACATAAATTGGTCTTTACTAGAACTAGCTGGCTCATTAGCAAAGTGTAAACTCGAATTCCACATATTGGAAAAGAGCGCCCTATATCCAGACCAGATCATGTCAGGCCTGGACCACTAAGTGCATTTTCCTTTTGTGGAAACCGAGGCACAACGTGACACGGCTGCAGGAGCTCCTCACTAAGAAAGCGCTGCAAGAGGGTGAAGAAGGGCCTTTGTCCTTTTCGGCCAGACACCAGACCTCCATGGATCCGTCGGCTCCCCCCCCAAGCCGCTCATTCCCACGCTCCGGAGATAGCTTTTGGTGCCTCAGTACCGTTACCTGCACTACCGGTACCAGATATACCCGGTACCATCACCACTGCTCCCAAGGCACGCCACTCTAAACAACAGGGAGAACATCACAAAAAGAAAAAGAGATCACTCAGTGCCGACGCAACCGTTACCCGCACTCTAGAGGTGGATACGGTTTTCTCGGAGCCGCTCCGAGTGACACAGCCGACGGGACAGAGTCCAGTACCGCAACCACCCGCACTGCATTTAACAGAGGATCGCCACAGGCACCCCCGGTCTACTTCACACACCCGGTACCAACGGCACCATCGCTGCCGCTCGCCTAGACAGGAAACCTTGGAAGCGGATCTCACCTTGGAGGGAGAGCATACTGACCCTCATCACCTCCACAGAGAACTGCTCAGCTTCCATAGGGAACAGCACTCCCGATCTCCATGCTCCTGTTGCTCTCCATACAGGGACGTATGGTACCATCACGAGGACTATAGCTGGTACCATGGCTACGAGCATATGGACTAGCGGTACCGTTCCTAGCGCAGGTCTCCTTACCCTTAAAGGAGCAACTTTCAGGACCTGGAACGCGATCAGCACCAGGCTGCTCGCCAATACAGACCTCGGGCACCACCTCGGGCACCGCCTATACTGACAGTGTCCAGACCTCCACCTGACTCTCCTCCTCGGGATTTTGCCCTCCCATCAGGGATGCAGCCAAACCAGTCCCGGCGACAGCTTCGGCTACCAGTACCAGCGGTACCGGTGCTGCAGACGGAGCCACTGCAGCAGAATATCTCCCCTGCACAACAAATGGAAGCAAGGTCAGATCCGCTGGCGGAGTCCTCTTTCATTAATGCGCTGCTGGGCATCCCACCGCTACCCATGGCGGCTCCCACCTCTGCAACAGCTGTTGCTGCCCCTCCTGAAGTTGAGGTCTTGTCTGAATGCTCGGCCTCCATTTTGTCCTTGTCTTCTTTACAAGAGGAAGATGAAACCATTTCTCCTTCTCCCCCTGACACCATTTCTGACCCTAACCCTACCCTCTCCACAGAGGACAGTAAGGCCTTTTAGGCCATGTTGAGGTGCCTGGTCACGGACCTTCCCAAGTTACCCAAAGGTCGTAAAGAAATCACTATCAGGACCCATCTTTGGCATCTTGGGGTCAGGAGATTCCGGCCAGATTATGATCCCTATGCTGGATCAGCTTTTGGAACCTGCTAAGGCTGTATGGGCAAAACCTTCCACTGCTCCAAAAAAAAAATCAAAAAAAAAATCTAGGGCCGGAGGTATGCAGACTTCCCCCGCAGATAGGGAGGGTAGACACCTAGACGTGCTGGGCAGAAAAATCTTCTCCTCAGAAACCCTCTCCCTTCGAGCCGCCAACTACGGCTCCGCCCTATGCGGTTACCAGCACTGGTTGTGGTCACAATTGGGCAGAGCGTCCGATCCCGCTCAAATCCTGGCCCTCCAGCGAGAAGGCATGCAAATAGCACAATTCCAGCTCACCGCTAACATGCACGTTGCCGACTCAAACATTAGAGGTATGGCCTCGGCCATTACTCTTAGATGGCACGCCTGGCTCCGATCTACCGCCCTAGCCCCTGAAAATAAGACCCGTATTGAGGACCTCCCCTTTGATGGAGAGGGACTCTTTGCAGCCTCTACAGATGACACTTTGAAGAAGGTCAGGGAAATGTGCCAGACTGCTAGGTCCACAAGGGTTATCCATGCTGTTAGGAAGAGGCCGTTCTATCAATCCTCTGCCCCTTACCCGGCCAGATGACACCCTCATTACTCCTACCAGTTGAACAGATAGTATTCCCCCCAATACCAGCAGTCCCAGACTCCTGCTGCCCAACCTCGTAGGAGATTTACCAAACAGAGAGGTAAAGGCAGATCCTCCCCAACCTTGTCGGTAGGACCTCCGCCCAAGCAGTGGTTTTAGGATATCTGAGATCAAAGGAGTTTATGAACGTCCCCCTACCTTCCTCAACCGTCTCTGGCCCTTTTACGATCAATGGGCTACCCTTACCTCGGATCGCTGGGTCAGGGAGATAATATTTTGAGGCTACTCCATCCAATTCCACACTCTCCCCCCAGACTTCACTCCCCCGGGCCCCGCCCCCAACACTCAAATACTACTAGAGGTACAGGAGCTTCTCGCTAAGGGAGCCATTGAAGATGTTCCCCTTATTGAATGAAATACAGGCTTCTATTCCAGCTACTTCCCACTCCCCAAGAAGGACAAGGGGTTCAGGCCAATTTTGGACCTGCTCCATCTTAACAAGTACATTAGAAAGTTTAAGTTCCGTATGACCTCTCTCCCTATTATATTTCTCGGCCTTCAACAAGGAGACTGGTTGGCCTCCCTTGATCTTAAGAACGCCTATTTCCACATTTTCATTAATGCTGCTCACAGAAGATACTTGCACTTTCTTGTAGGAAACCTTCATTTCCAGTACTCGGTCCTCCCGTTCGGCCTCTCTACAGCTCCAAGGGTGTTCACCAAATGTGTTGCAGTAGTCGCAGCTCATCTAAGGACAATGAAAGTAAGAGCGTTCCCATGCCTGGACGTCTGGCTCCTCGCTGCATTCTGCAGACACACCCTACTAACCCACCTCAGCGAGAATCTATCTCTTTTACAGGCGCTAGGCTTCATCATCAACCACAAGTCACAACTGATACTTACTCAACGGCTCCAGTTCATCGGGGCCGTACTGGACACCCTAAAGTCGAGAGCCTACCTTCCTACAGATAGGTTTCACAATATCGTATCCACCGTTTCAACCCTGTCAGCCCGAACCACCAGGCCTGTCCGCTACTTTCTCCACCTTCAGGGACTTATGGCTGCAACTACAGGTGTGAGACCGCATGCTCGCCTACATCTCCATGAAAATGACCATCCCTCAAGAGGTCCTCAGAGATCTTCTTTGGTGGAACAACCCATCTCACCTCCTCATCGGCATGCCCTTTGATCCTCCTCAGGTAGAGATGTCCATCACTACCAATGCTTCACTCACGGGATGGGGAGTTCACATGAATCACACAAGGGTTCATGGCCTCTGGTCCCAAGAGGAGAGTCTCCTCCACATAAATTTGTTCGAGCGTAGGGCCATCCGTTGGTCACTCAGAGCTCTAGTCAACCACATCGCAGGTCGGAATGTCTTAATCCTCACAGACAACACCGCAGCGATGTGGTACATCAACAAACAAGGCGGCGTGAGATCCACTCGCCTCTCCCTCAAGGCTCAGACCATTTGGGCGTGGTGCATCGAACACAATGTTCACCTACAGGCCATACATCTTGCAGGCCAAGACAACACACTCGCAGATCAGATCAGCCGCAGATGCTCGGACCAACACGAGTGGACTCTCAACGACGCTGTGTTGAACGACATCTCCTGTACATGGGGCACCCCTGCATACTCTCAACGTCAAGCGAACCCTCTCCTTTACATCAATCGTACTTGATCCATCAGAGCATCATATGCTTTGTTCATCTCATATGGTGACCAAGGCATCGGGGTTCGTCTTACGTCACAAAGACTATCCAAATGGATCCTCCTTTGCATCCAGAGGTGCTATGAACGGGCGGGAAGATCTCCCCCCTCTCACCTTCGAGCTCACTCCACTAGGACCGTTGCCTCCTCATTAGCCAATCTTCGTGGGGTGCCTATTCTGCAAAGCCGCTACTTGGTCCTCAGTGCACACTTTCACCAAGCACTATTCCTTGAACCTGGCAGCCAGATTGGACTCGAACGTGGGTAGAGCAGTTTTACAGTCTCTCTTTGACTGACCTCCTCGTCACCCTCCTCCTTGAGGTAGGTCACTTTACTGCTACTCACTCTCCCAATAGTGAGAATCGCGGAGATCCTCGAAGAAGAAAAGAGGTTACTTACCAGTAACTCTGTTCTTCGAGAGAGCTCCGCGTATTCTCACGACCTGCTCAGCCTTCCCCGCTGTCTTGGAGGTACCTTATTTAGGTCTTCCAGGGACGGGATTGGAAGGAACTGAGGTGGCGAGGGCTGCGCCCCCTTTTATGTACTCCTGCTCTCGCACTATCTGGGACCCGCTCTTTTCTCGGGAGGGGAGGAGGAGGAGGGACGGAGTCCTCACCATGTTCTAGATCTTTCCAGGACATCTTCTGCCTGGAAACTGCTGACAAGAGGTTTTCTGGTACCTGCGGAGCAGGAAGTGAATCCCAATAGTGAGAATACACTGAGCTCTCTCGAAGAACAGAGTTACTGGTAAGTAACCTTTATTTCTTTACCTGGCCCACCACTTGGACCCAAACCCCTTGATCAAAAACAAGTGTAGTGTTGTGGTGCATGAGAATATCAACAACAGTGGAAGTTAGATTTGAACTCGCTGCTTTGTCTTTCCCATGTTAAATGATGTTCCCATAGGTTATAGAGGATGAACACATCTCTCATTGTCTCGTGTTTTGTCCCCAAAGTAAATAAAATATGGAGTTGGGGGATTCTGGAAGAGGTATATTGTGTACTAATATAATATATATTAATTATATGGCTTTTATGGCTCTTTTCTAACGGGTACAGATTCGTGGAGGATGGGTAGGCAGTGCCATGGGTGGTGGTGCATTCCCATGGACCTCCACGCATTCTCCACGCATGCATTGATGCCTGTTGCTCCGTGCGTGGGTGGAGCGTGCATGCACCTCCACCCACTCACTGGCTGCAGCATTCTCACAAACACCCATTTTTTCCCATTTCATTTCATTGTTTATTCATACTCCGCACTCTCCTGCCTTCAGCAGTTCGAGGCAGCTTCCAACATAGTAATACACAAAAAGAAAAAAAATAGATCCAACATGGGCCAACAGTTCAATAGCAATAATAACCCTTACAATTTTGACAACGAATAATCCATCCACCAACTAGATAATACAAATTAATCCTCAACTTCCTCATTCCTCCTCACGCCTCCCCATCTACTGCCACCAGGGGGAAGGACCAACCCAAACCAACACATCATTCCCATCTATCCTCTCCGCACCTGCTGCGGTGTTCAAACCGACGTCCCCACTCACCCACACATGTGGGTGAGGGGGCGTCTGTTGTAACCCACCCTGAGCCTTAGGGGAAGGGTGGAATAGAAGCTCAAATAAATAAAATAAAATTCTAGTTCAACAACAAAAAAGCCATACTGATCTCAACTTGTATGTAAAAGATATGTAAAAAGATTTTGAACAGACAGTTGTATTTGCAGTTGATTGGTTATTATCTGGTCTAGAAGGCTCATACCAGAAGTAGTCTTTTCAAATAAATCATGTAGTAGAATGTGAACTGCTTATTCAAGTTAAAAGCTGTTTCCACCCCCTCCCCCCAACCCTGTTAAGTGGTAGGCAAAGCTGAAGCTTCAATTCCAGAAACTTTTACGCTGTAATTCTGTAAATCTATATTTATCTGCAGCTTTGGCATAGATGAATTTGATGCCATCTGTTTGTGCTATGAGAGAAACTTCATTTAATACTTGCTAAACGTATTCTAAACATACAACTTTTTAGTAGCTTCACTACATCATCTCTTTGGGTGTAGGTTTAGAACGTTATTATTTTTCTGTCTGAGGCCCCAGTCTTACCTAGATGGCATGTAGAAGTGCTTTGGGGGATCCGTGCAGGCACAGCAGTCGGCTCACGTAATATCCATTGGATCAGATTTGCTTTTCATCTAAGGACAGATAGAAGGCTTCAGGGAAGAGATTGGGTATACAAAGGTGATGGATTCCCTGTATATACTTATGCATGATGGTGTATTGTAAATAGTCCCTGATTTTGTTTTACAGTGCAATGGTTATGTAGATTCATAATTGTATGTAGTGTTAAAAAATACATTGTTTTTATTTAGTAGCTAGGCTACAGCTGTGAGCATGTAGAACTCTGAGGGAAGAGGTTGTTTCTGCTACTGCTTATTGGCAGTTAGTGGGTGGCAGTTACAGAAAGTCTATTAGTGGTGACAGTTACAGAAAGTCTATTAGTGGTGACAGTTGGCCCTGAGGGGAGAGTGGTAAACAAACTCCTTGAGGGAGAAGAGCTGAATGAATTGGTTCTGAGAAAGGGAGGCTCTTGGAAGCTGGAGAGAACACTATTTTAGAGCCATACAAGCCATGAGGTGACAGGGAGACAGGCCCAGGGACAAGGGTCAATACAGTGTTTCCCTCAGGGACCTGCAAGCCTTGCAAAGCCTGAAGAAAAGACTGGGGACTTGACAGCTTGAACTACAGGAACCAGTGAGAATAATTCTAATGATATATTTAAATTTTTTAAAATTAGCTCACGCCATGGCCATATAATGAGTAAATAAATGGATAAATGAACAATTAAAAATAAAAACAAAAAATAATCTTATCAGTAAAATAGCATGCATCAGTCCTATAACGATCATGTACCAGCATATATCGTAAATAAAATATTAAATTATGAAAGTAGCAAATGGCAAAAATGACTGTGTGCTCCTAAATGGGGTGTTAATGTAAGCAAAGCCAAACACCTAAATATAAGAATTCGGGGTTCCTTGTGTGGCAAAATGCCCTTGCCCTGACAAAGACCCCCTTCTGACCCCCCTTCGCTGAAACTGCGAGCCTGACTCAGCCAAAGCCCAGGCCTCAACAAGCACCTGTTCAGGACTTCCTCGTTCCTGGAATTCCTAAAGGGGGGGGGGGAACTCTACATCTAAGACAGGTGACGTGGGATGATCGAATCATAGAAGGAGAGGGGCTGCTGGAATGCAGCCAGCTGACCCTCTTGGACAAATCAGAAAGAAGGTCAAGGATGTCTTAAAAGGACCAACGCAGGCATTTTGACCTTCTCTCTGGACTCACTGAACTGCTGCTAGGCTGGTGACCTCCCTGCCTGGAGGCATGCATGGACTATATGGCCTTGCCAGAAGAAGAACTTGGACCCCGTGGGAAAACCATCCCCTATGGAGAACTGATCAGAACCAGTGAGTACTTGCTAGTTACAGTTATAGGAAGACACTTTCTAAAAGGGCTACTAGATCTACAGGACTGACTCTGCTCAAAGGGTTATCACCCCTAGTTCTATGCTTTTATTCCTTTTTGTTATATGTACCAGTAAAGTCTAAGTTTTCCTTTTACCCTACTCTGTCTGTGTGTGTGTGTGTGTGTGTGTGTGTGTGTGTGTGTGTGTGTTTTGCTTTGCTTTGCTTTGCTTTGTTTTGTTTTGTTTTGTTTTGTTTTGTTTCCTACCTATTTGGCTAGGGGCCAACAGCTTTGGAACCAAGGGAAGCCTCCTGTGGGTAGCTCTGGGAATCTGCCTCCAACGCAGAGGAGGAAATCCCAGGAACAGAGTGCCAGGAAAGGGGAGTGCTCTTGGGAAGCTGTGGGGTTTATACCTTGTGGGGTTCACATGTCCTGAGGGGTGTGAACACCCTCTGAATTACCCTCAGGTGGTGGCAGCGGAATACTAAGGGTTTTTGGGGGGTTTGCCGGCTGTGGGAACCCCTGGTCAGAGATTTGGAGAAACACCGTGAGGTGGGTGTCTCAGCTGTATAGCACCCCCTACTGGTGTTTCGCCACACCTTGCTACTAAACAGAGCGATAGTCCGGAAAACCAAGCCCCTGTATCTTTACTTTAATAAAGCATTTGGGTCTCACCACAGCCAAAAAACAAACAAAGCAACAAACATGTCGAATGCAAAAATCCAGAGAGTTTCATAGATCCAAATACTTGACATACCAAACAATAACCAAATCAAGAATTTAAAACCCCCACATGGGACTGTTTCAAAAACACAATTGGGTTCTGATTTCTGGTAGCTGCTGCCTTGCCAGCAAAAGTTGCTAAGCTAGTAATGACATCTCTGTCTGTATTTTGGCATAATCAAATCAACTTCTCTTTCTTCAAAAAGATGGGGCCAAAAAAACACTTATAATTCTGGTGTAATAGCAGCACTCCAGTAGATAATGGATCGTATCCTCAATCATTTGCACCCCACAAGTACAAATTCTGCTGTCCCTGGGGATGCCCATTCTACAACCAACCGTTACAGCTGACGACATTTGTTCTAATCATAGTCTAGTCAAGTGAACACGACAAGTGTGCTCCAAGTTTAACTGTAAATACTTTGCCATGCCCATGTCTGGTTTCCAATGTATATAAAGAGGAGCTATCCAGGAAACCCATAGCACGGCACAATCCTCCTGTAGGGCTACATCAGTAAGTCTGATACATTGAATCCCTCTCTAAACTAGAGAAGGACCTAACATCTTGTTAGGTGCGTAGCAAAACTCAGTTTTATTGAGAGTATTAATAATGTATGTTAACTAAGGGGATCATGCTAAGGGTGGTCACATCAGGTCCTCCAGGTAACACGTTTTTGGTATGCAATTGAGTCTGAGTGTCAAAAATGTGAACCAGTATTTCAAAGTTCTCTTTGCTACAATTGTCGAAATTGCCTCAATACCAGTTTCTGCTCTCAAAAAGGCTACTGGAACTGAGCAAGGGAGACCCAACAGTGTCCTCAAAAATTTATTTTGTGGAATTTCTGTTTCATTGCTGACCTCGTAGCCTGAAATATCAACACCGTAAGTTATCTGAGGAACTACTTTGGCTTTAAAAGCCCGAAGAGCGGCCAAGATAGACCTAGCCCCAAAGTTATTAAATTTCTTAATAGCAAACGAAAATTGCCGTGATTTTATTTTTACTGCTGCCTCTTGCTCTTTCCAGCTATTGCTGGAGGAGAATATTACTCCCAAATATTTAAAGGATTTAACTAGCTCAGTCTTATGCTCTGCAATAAACCATGCATGGTCTCTCAAGCTTCTGTCCCATGTCATTATTTTGGTTTTTGAATAGTTAATGGTTAGCCTATTCTGGTCACAGAGCTGTGCAAATTTATTCATAGCCATAGGAGTTCTTGACATTATTACTGCATCATCTGCATATAATAAAATTCTAATGTGCAAGGATAGAATCTTAGGACGATGAAAGTTGAAACTCTGCATTTCTAAAATAATGTCATTCATGTACAAGTTGAATAACATAGGAGCCAAAATGCAGCCTTGACGGACTCCCCGATTAGTTGGAACACAGATGTCAGTTCCCTCGCCCCCTATAGAAAACTTGTGCCCAAGTATCTTTATGATACAGGATCAAGAATCTCAACAATTGGGGATTAATACCCCAAGAGTGTAACTTAGTCCCAAATTGGTGTCTATCGGTTCTTTTGAAAGCAGAGGATAAATCCATGAAAGCTACGTACAGCTTAGTTTTCATCACCCTAGTATATTTATGGATCATATACTGTAGGGTATATATGTGATCTGTAGTGGCGTACCCACCTCTAAAATCTGCTTGTTCTTCTCTCAAAATGCTATCATCTTGGACCCATGCCACAAGTTGCCATAGCAGATATCTACCAAACAGTATGGCAGCAATATTTATAAGTGAGATCGGCCTGTATGACCCAGGGTCATTTCTTGTCCCTTTTATATATATATATGCACTATAATGTTCCCTCTCCACGAGACTGGAATAATACCAGAAATAATAATGGAATTAAACCATAAAGTTAAGACCAGAGCCCACAAATCTAAATGGTCTTTGTAAAGTTCCACTGGCAATCCATTGATACCAGGGGATTTTCCCTTTTTTTGAGTCTTGATCAATATTTCCATTTCTGATTCCATGATTACATATAGAGGGCTATCCTCAATAAAGCAAATATTATAGAAAGGAAATTTTGAGAAACCATCCTGTTTGCTATAGCTGTTTATATTGTTTAGTATAAAAATGAGCCCATAGCTCAGCAGTTATATGGGAATCGATCCTGTAATTGTAGTATACCGAACACTTGGTTAGCATAGACCAGAAGAGCCTGTTGTCCCCCATTGAGATAGCATACTGTAGCTTATTCCACTGGGAATCCATATATGCTCTCTTCTTCTCTTTGATCAGATCCTTCCTATATTTCCTAATCTCAGCTTTAGGGTTTTCCCCATTCCTCTTCAGGTCTTTAAATTTTTGAATCAGATCACATTTCTGACTCATACAATCGTCATCAAACCATGGGGATCCTTTCTTAGACTCATTATTCAAGTATATTTTAATGTCTTTCTAAAGAAAAGAGAGTTCAGTAATTCAACACCTTGATCCATTATGCTAAGTATGTCAGCAACAGCAGTTGTCTCAATAAGCTGAGTTCTAAGGGCTGTCAGTATCTGAGTTTAGCACCGCTTCCACTACCCCCACAAGTATTGCATCCCACCTTAAACGTTTGTTAATTATAGTGAGAGGGAATTTAACATCTGTCCTAGGTAACTCCATTCCTAACTGAAGGTGGAGAGGCGGGGTGACTCTTGTAAATAGGATGCAGGTGAAACCAACATCTAGTAAAAGTCCAAGCCATGCACCTCCTGCACCTCCTCAAGGGTCTCCTCAAGAGGGGCAAACAGTCCTGACTCCTAGGCAGAAGATTCAAGGCAGCAGCACAGCAAGATGCAACTAGTGAACAAGGCAGCTCTCCCCAAATGATCTTCAAATGATCCAACCAGGGTGATGCAGCCACAGCCCACAGTGCCCAAAGGGCGCCAGCCCCTGCTAAAATACCTCTGGGAGGAGGAAGCAGAGAGTGATTGGCAGGGCAGATCTCCCTTCAATCTCACACAGCACCCACTGCGAAAGGACTCCCCCAGTTGGTAATTACACCTTGCAGGACCAGGCAGGGATTAGCGGGACTGCTCTTGAATGGTTCCGCTCTTTCCTGGCTGGGAGAACCCAACGTGTGGTGCTGGGGGAGTTTTCATCTTCTCCCCGGGACTTCATATGTGGGGTTCCGTAGGGTTCCATCTTATCCCCTCTCTTGTTGAATGTGTATATGCAGCCTTTGGGGGAGGTTGTCAGGGAGTTTGGTGTAAGATGTCATCAGTAGGCTTATGACCCAGTTATATCTCTTATTTTCATCTGACCCGGATTCAGCAGTCTCCGTGCTTATGCGGTGTCTGTCAGCTATGGGGGATTGGATGAGGGCGAGCTGCCTGATGTTAAATCCTGACAAGATGGAGGTGATGGTTGTGGGGAAAGCCAGGGGAGTGATGGCCCCATCATTGATGGGATTCGTCCTCCCCTGGTATCTCAGGTTCACAGTCTGGGGGTGCTCCTTGATCCGCAGCTCCGCCTGGATGCCCAGGTGGCGGCTGTGGCGAAGGAGGTATTCTGCCAGCTACATCTGGTACGTCAGCTTAGGCCGTATGTCTCGGACTTGGATCTGGCCACAATCATCCATGCTTTTATTACCTCAAGACTGGACTACTGTAATGTACTCCACGTGTGGCTACCCTTGGTGCTGGTTTGAAGACTGCAGCTGGTGCAGAATGTGGCGGACCATCTCCTGAAGGGGACGGTACTGATGCAAGCACATTACACCTGTGCTTTGCTCTCTGCACTGGCTGACGATAGCCTTCCGGGCCCAATTCATGATGTTGGTGTTGACCTATAAAGTCTTAAACGACCTGGGCTCCACCTACCTGCAGGACCGCCTCACCCTCCAGATCCTGGATCGGCTGGGGGCGCCCTCCTTGATGGTTGATACCCTGGGTTTCCTGGGTATCAACCATGAGGAGGGCATTTTCTGTGGCTGCAGCATAGCTGTGGAACTCCCTCCCATTGGAGGTCCGCTTGACCACCGAACTCCCCTCTTTCCGTAGACCGTGTAGACCTGGCTGTTCCGCTGGGCCTTTACAGAAGGAGATGGGGTGGGCGGGTTGGGTTAGGGAGGGTTTGCGTATGGGTTATTTTAATCTGGGGATTTTAGGTTGTTTTAGTTCATTATGTATTTTAAAATGTTATTAGCTGCCCCAAGATGCTTGTAGCAGGAGGGGACGGGATATAAGTTTTTAATAATAAATAATAATAAATAAATAATAATAAATAAATATAAAGTCTTTTATTGTTTAAATCTGGCCATCAGTGAGTAAAGATGCTGCAGGTCCTGCAGTCTTGGTGCTTACCTGATGCCTGGCTGCTGTCGGGGACTGGATGAGGGTGAGCTAAGTGAAGGTGACTCCTGACAAGACTGAAGTGATGATGGTTAGCTGGTTTTGTGACTTGGAGGGGATTGGGACAACTGTTATTGATGGGGTCTCTCCCCCTCTGGCCACTGAGGTTCGTAGCCTGGATTGTCAGCACTTTTCACGAACTCCACCTGGTGAGGAGGCTGCGGCCTTTTCTTTATGATTCAGATCTGACCGCTGTCGTCATGCTTTCATCACCTCGAGGCTAGATTACTGCATTGTGTTCTATGTGTTGCTGCCCTTGAAGACTGTTTGGAAGCTGAAGCTGATGCAGAATGTGGCAGCTCTGCTCCTTTTGGGGACTAGTTGCTGGGAGCACGTTACATTGGTGCTCCAAAGTCTGCACTGACTGCCTATAGCTTTCCGGGCACAATTCAAGGTGATGGTTTTGACCTTCTAAAGCCCTAACCAGTCTGGGTCCCATATATCTGAAACGTGTAAATAAAGGACAACTGACAAACCCTTCAAAAAACAGGACTGTCCCATATAAAATAGAACCAATGGCCACCCTGTTTGCATGGTAAGGGCCAAGTCTCCACTGTTCCTCCACATTACGTAAAAAGCATCAATATACACACAGTATGCCTTCTCTGTAACAGACCTCTTAGGATCTAAGCCATTTGTTCATTACAGGGAAGGGCTCAAAATAATGAAAGGGCAATCAAACTGCTAGGGAGGGTGTAACTCACTAGGTTCATTACAGCCATAGTCTGCTGTATTAAGTACCTTAACAGCAGAGGTCCCCAAATCGTGGGACAAGACCCCAAGTAGGGCTGCGCTATTAAGGGATAGGTGTCTGATCCCAACTGATATTTTTGCATGGTTTTGATGCTATTTGGAGGCAAGGGATTATAGTTAAATGACCAAATGGGGTCCACAGGGAAAAGTTTGGGAGCAGCTGCACTATGCTTTCTAAGTCCACTTTTAGATGAGCGAGTCGCACCGCTCGTGCAATTTTTCAAAATCCTGTGAGGTGGCATTAGATGTGACGAGGGACACGATCATGCGCATTCAAGGTGGCTGCACATTGTTTACCGACTGCGAACTAAATACCTCACACATCAAGGTATTTAGTTCGTGGTCGGTAAACAATGTGTGACGGTTGTGAATGTGCGTGATCGCGTCCCTCATCACATCTAATGCTGCCTCGTGGGATTATGAAAAATGATGCGATTGCGACCCACTCATCTAAAAGCAGTTTTAGTCACTGTGTTGCTGCTTCTTTGAGATAATGGTACTTTTTTCTTTGCAGGAGCTCAAAGGACTAAGCTACTTGAAATCCTTTAATAGTGATGAGGTGTGTATAATAAGTACAGAATAATGTCTATTGTTGGCTGGTAAATTCCCCATTCCCACATTCTCTGTCTTGTAGGGTACTTACCATTATTTTAACCTAATATTTATTTGTCTTTGTTTTTATGCTGAAAAACGGTGCTGTCCACCAGTTCAAGTCTAATCTCATTGGTAAGCTTAAAAAAATAAGAGCCAATTGAGAAATAAAACTGTTCTTGTGTAGTACTCATATATTTCCTAAAATGATATCTAATTGCAGTTCCTCAAGGACAGTATTTTCAGAAGTTCTCTGCATTGACTTCACCATAAGTAGAAGTAGGCAAAAAAGATTTACCCCTGACTTCTTCTGTAGAGACAGGCTTGGGTAAAATGAGTTGCAAAATATAAAATAGCTATTTCATTTTATCCTAGAAAGGAGAAACAAACAGACATGTGTTTTTGTGTGTTGCTAGTAGTATTCTCCTTTTACCTATAATACCTCAGCCTTTCTTGAAGCTTTTATTAAGCCTATTTATTGCTCTGGTAGCTAAGGTTATTTTTATGCTCTTTGGTTACCGTAACTCCTGTTTCCCTTGCAGTGATATATTAACTAATTAACTTTTAAAGAATTCTTACTGTGCTATTATTTTTAGTAGGTGTAGTTTTAGAGAGTGAAGAACATAGTCATATAATTGTTACTCATTGTGGAGAAATTAATTCTTTTTCCAGAGAACCAGCATATGCTCTATTAGTAGGACTAAGGCCGTTTTTAGACGAGCGCGGCGGCGCCCGCGCTTGTTTCCAAAAAAGCCGGCAGCCCATTCCACACGAGACGCTGCCGCCGAATACGCGCATGTGCGGCCCGACGCGCATCCATTTCCAGCCGCGTCTGACCAGCCTCGATCGCCGACCCGGTCAGTTCGCGCACGGAAATGGATGCGCGTCGGCCGCGCATGCGCGTATTCGGCGGCAGCGTCTCGTGTAGAACGGGCTGCCGGCTTTTTAAAGAAACAAGCGCGGGCGCCGCCGCGCTCGTCTGAAAACGGCCTAAGTCAGCAGCAGGGAAGCTTTTTCCTCCTGTGGGCCACTTTGAAAATTAAGACAAGCTCTGTAGGTTGGGTAGACGTTGAGGCAGAGGTATTTAGATTGTGTTCAGGAGTGGGGTAGAAAGGGGAGCATCCAGATCATGAATCATGAAAGATGGACCCTATATTTGACTGTCTGCCCTCATCTCTGTGTCCTTCCCCTCAGTTCACTCTTTCAGTGTTTGAGGATAGATCTAGGGATTAGAAAGAGGCCCCACAAACAAACAAGCAAGTAAAACAGCCATGAGCCAGATTTGGTCAACAGACTGGAGGTTCCTCATCCCTGGACCAAGTGTTACAGAAGGCTTTGTGCTGACCTTATGCTTTGCTAGGAAAATATATCAAACCTTCATGCAACGTATGCAAGGGGAAAGTAACATTTTAACATTAATAGTTTGAATAATTGAGTCTTTATCTTGTTCTTGCCTCTTATCCTAGTGCAGGTAACTTGCTTCCTCGTGAGGTTACCATGTCTTCACCCTATTTCAAAGCCCTTTTGATAGCCTACTTCTTGAGACTCTGAAACCTACTTGTTTCTCTCTGCTGAGCGTTAATGTAATAATAACATTAATAGAGTTCCCAGGGTTAACATCGGATGGAAGAAAACACAGTCTACATGCACATCAAGCTTAAAATAAATAATTTATAAACCCAAAACACAGGGAAATACCCAAAGCGCTGGCAAAACACTGGCAAAACCCAGCAGCAAGGAGTTCCCAGGGTTAACATTGGATGGAAGAAAACACAGTCTACATGCCCAAACATTCCCCCTCCCTACCCTACCCTCCCACCCTACCCTCCGAAGGCCTGGGCGAACAGCCAGGTCTTACAGGCGAGCTTCCTCTGGGAGGGAGTTCCAAAGCCGTGGCCTGACCACCGAGAACGCCCTCTCCATCGTGGCCCCCCGTTTAACACGGAGGACCTCCAGAAAGGCACCCCCGGCAGACCTCAGCGGCCACCCTGGGGCGCGGAAGGTGAGGCAGTCACTAAGGTATGAGGGACCCAGACTGTATAGGGCTTCATAAACCAACACCAGCACCTTGAATCTGGCTCGGTATGCTATAGGCAGCCAGTGCAGAGTGCGGAGCACAGGTGTAATATGCTTCCGTCGCCTCATCCCCGTAAGGAGACGGGCTGCTACATTCTGCACTAGCTGCAGCCTCCGAACCAGAACCAAGGGAAACCCCACGTAGAGCGCGTTGCAGTAGTCTAGCCTCAAGGTGATGAAGGCGTGAATAAGGGTGGCCAGGTCGGGCTCGGAGATGTATGGGCGCAGCCTCCGCACCAGAAACAGCTGGCGAAAGACGGCTTTAGCCACCGCCTCCACCTGCTGATCCAGACAGAGGCCCGGATCCAACACCAACCCCAGACTCCGAACCTGCTGGGCTGTGGGTGGGCAGACCCCCCCCCACCAAACACACACATCCCAGAGGAGTCGGCACCTCCCTCGCCCTACCCACCACCATCACCTCCGTCTTATCAGGATTGAGCTTCAGTCTGCTCTGCCGCATCCAATCCACCACAGCCTCCAGACATTGGGAGAGCAGCGGGACCTGGGTCGGTCAAAAACGAGAGGTACAGCTGAGTATCATCAGCATATTGGTGACAACGCACTCCGAACCCTCTCACGATCTCCCCCAAGGGCTGCATATACACATTAAACAAAAGCGGAGACAGGATCAAACCCTGCAGAATGCCGCAGGTCAAGGCCCGGGGGCTAGATGTTTCAGCCCCCACCACCACCCGCTGGCTTCTCCCCAAGAGGAATGAGTAGAACCACCCAAGGACAGTCCTGTCCAGACCCCCCCAGGTCTTGCAGCCGTCTCAACAGCAGCCCATGGTCCACGGTATGAAAAGCGGCAGAGAGATCTAGCAGGATCAAGAATGTAGAACATCCTGCATCCATCTCCCGGCGGAGATCGTCCACCAAAGCCACCATCGCTGTCTCAGTGCCATAGCCAAGGCGGAACCCAGATTGAAAATGGTCAAGGAAACTGATACAGTCCAGGTGCTCCTGGAGCTGCAGAGCCACCGCCCGTTGAATAACCTTCCCTAAAAAGGGGAGATTAGAGACGGGGCGGTAATTGGCAAGTGCGTCCACATCCAGTGAAGGCTTCTTCAGCAGGGGGCGCACCACAGCCTCCTTGAGACTGGGCGACAACCTCCCCTCGCCAGAACCGACCCCAATGTCTCCCTGGGAGCTTTTACCAACCAGGACGGACACGGATCTAGTTCACAACATGTGGCTCGAACAGACCCCAAGACATCCACCGCATCGGCCGGCGTCACTTCCTGAAACTCCTCCCATAAAGATCGACCAGATGGTGCCTCCATAACCTCACGCTCCTCTCCTACTGCATCCAACCTGGTGTCGAAGTTACTCTGGATCTGAGCAATCTTGTCTGCAAAGTAGGTGGCAAACTCCTCACAGCGAGCCTGGGACAAGTCCCCATCCAGGCGGAGGGAGGCTGGACTGACCAGCCCCTGCACCACCCGGAATAGCTCCACTGGACGTGACTTTGCAGACGCTATGAGGGCAGCAAGGAATTCCGTCCTTGCTGTCCTCACAGCCTCAACATAGGGCCACAAATGGATGGAAGAAAACAGTCTACATGCACATCAAGCTTAAAATAAATAATTTATAAACCCAAAACATAGGGACCCATCCTTGTAAAGTACCTCAGTCATAGCCTGAGTCCAATTTTACCACGCACATCCCATTTCCAGCATTTTGAACACAACTGAAATCGCATGACTTGCAGTGACATCTCTCTCACAATTTCCAAACCTCCATTTTACCACACACAGTCTCCCCTGCGCTAACCCACTAGTCCCCACTCCCCTCCCTGAGAACCCAGGAGCCCTGGCTCCCAGCACCCCCTGCACTAACCCACTAGTCCCCACTCCCCTCCCTGAGAACCCAGGAGCCCTGGCTCCCAGCACCCCCTGCACTAACCCACTAGTCCCCACTCCCTTCCCCGAGAACCCAGGAGCCCTGGCTCCCAGCACCCCCTGCTCTAACCCACTAGACCCCACTTCCCTCCCAGTGAACCCAGGAGTCCTGGCTCCCAGCACCCCTGCTCTAACTCACTAGACCCCACTGCCCTCACAGTGAACCCAGGAGTTCTGGCTCCCAGCCCCGCGGGCCCCTGCTCTAACCCACTAGCCTCCCACTCCTCTCCCAGGGAACTCAGGAGTTCTGGCTCCCACCCACACATCCCCCTGCTCTAACCCACTAGCCCCCCACTCCCCTCTCAGGGAACCCTACCAGGGGCACCTCTATTGGGCGTCCCCATATGAGCTTCCCCCTGCCCGGCCCCTGCAATGCAAGAGTGCTCCCTGCGGCACTCTTGTATTGCAGGATCCCTTGATGTGGAATGGACGGCTCTTCTAGCCACCCACTCCGCATAAAGGGAGAACGCCTCCCTTTTGACCCTGAAGGGCTTCCTTAGGAGACTTCAGGGGGGTGGGGGTGAGTCACCGTCACCGGTTGTGTGCGCACGCGCGCACACACAACCGGTGAGAATGTGCGGAGCCACCTTGAAGAACCTTGTTTAGAGAGGCAGACACCTTCAGAAGGTCTCTGCCTCGCTAAACAAGGTTCCTCGAGGTGGCTCTGCACATTCAGCACAATGCCGACGGGGCCGTGGTTTTTTTGTTTGTTTGTTTTACCTTATTTAAAGCTGCGGCAGCTGCCGCCAACCAGGGGAGTCCTGGGAGGCCAGGAGGGGCATTGCCCCTTCAGCCGTAGAGGGCCCACCTCCCCTGAGCAGTACATGTGAAAAGGATCTTGGGGTTCTAGTTGATCACAAGCTGAACATGAGTCAGCAGTATGATGCACTGCAGCTGCTAAAAAGGCTAGTGCAATTTTGGGCTGCATTAACGGAAGCATAGTGTCCAGGTCACAAGAAGTAATAGTTCCACTCTATTCTGTTCTGGTCAGACCTTATCTGGAGTACTGTGTCCAGTTCTGGACACTGCATTTTAAGAAGGACATTGACAAATTGGAACAGGTTCAGAGGAGAGTGACAAAGATGGTCAGGGGTCTGGGAACCAAGTCCTATGAGGAAAAGTTGAAGGAGCTGGATATGTTTAGCCTGGAGAAGAGAAGACAGGGGAGACATGATAGCCGTCTTCAAATATCTGAAGGACTGTCACATAGAAGATGGATCAGGCTTGTTCTCTGTTGCTCCTGAGGGCAGGACTTAGAACCAATGGACTCAAATTAGAGGCTGGACGGTCATCTGTCAGGGATGCTGTAGCTGTGGTTTCCTGCACTGAGCAGGAGGTTGGACTAGATGACCTCTGAGGACCCTCCAACTCTATGAATCTGTGATTCTTTGACCATCTGTTGTTAGCCTCTGTAAATATATCATGATGATACGTAAGTATAGTTCTAACATTATAAGTCTCACAGAAACATTATTGAACAGGAGTAGAAAAAGAAGCACAAGGTGCTTTTTTCTGGTGGCGTGTGGCCGTGTCTTCTAACAAGTGTGCCGATCAAAGCAGGAAAAGATCCCAAATAATGGTGGGATATTTTAAGTACCTGAAGGGCTCCAAACAAATTACAGTAACCAGAAGAAAGTATGAAACATTCTTGAAACTACCACTCGCACGTGGAGTGGTATCCTTCCAAGTTTTCACCACATCTTGCTTGTCATAGGTGGATTAGAAATAGAGATCAGAAGTGGAGCATGGGCACCTGAATCTTCATGTTACTTCAGCTTGTAAAATGTTAGTAAATTGGATAACTTGTAGATCACGCACAGTCTATTGCTTGTCCAAGCTTTCTTAGCAGTTTTGCACAAACATTGAAAAAGTAGCTTGGGCTAAATAGCTACCTGAAAAAAGAAGCATATCAAAGCGACATAAGACTGCAAGAGCAAGCATTTACATGGGAACAATTTAGGTATATGATATGTTCACAGAGAAAAGAGTGTGTGATCAGCAAAAGTGGCTAATTTCAGAAAAAATTGCAAGGATCTGATGACAAGATTAGTCCCTTCATAGTAGTTTTGGTGATGGACATAGGAAAGATTAATGCCTGCCTCTCTTCTGTGCTAATTTGAAATTGGGCGTTGTGTCTTGGTTAGAAACTGACAGGAATTCTACCTTCCAAACATTACTAAGAAATTTGTTTTTCATGTTTTAATTATCAGCTTTTATGTATTTCCTTAGAAAAACTTGCAGTGCTGAGTTTGGTGGATAAAACTTCTGAGATAGCAAATCATTAACTGCACATAGACAGCTATTGAGTTGATGAAGTGACTTTGTTAAACTAAAAGGGAAAAGGAAAATCCATTTATCAAAGAAGCAGCTAAAAGTATTTGAGGATATGGGTTTTGTAAACATTACTAAACATTTTTCTTAACCACTTCCTTAGTAAAGATCATGTCAAAGAATGAGCTAGACAATTATAGCACAGATTAAAGGGGAGAATCATCTTTTATCGATGGGAGAACTCTTTGGGATTAAAGAAATGTTAAAACAAATACATGTAAAACTTTTTCAGTGAGAAAATTATAAATATCCTTGTTTCGGGGTGGGAAAAAATGATATATAAAGGTAAATAATATAGGCTAACGGAAACAACTGGCAGAGATAAAGAATACTGAATGCGCCAGCTTAATCTCTCTAACTTTGATTCAAGTACCTTCATAGCTTGAAGCTACTAAGTGTGGTAATGCACAATATTCATAATTCAGTGCTTAGTGGCCTGACTTTCTCTGAAAATGTAACGCTTTTTAAAAAATGTAATTTCACAGTGCTAAGTGAAAGACCAATTCCAGATGCATTAAACAATAAGGATGTTCTGCTTGTTTTCAATTCAGTAAAGCTGGGATCATGCTTGGGTATGACTAAAGGCAATAAGAACTCCCTGGTTCCATTAAGCAATCATTTTTTTTAGTCTTTACATCACTACTCTCATTTTTCCTTCTCCCGCAAACATTTACTGTAACCATTTATGTGTTTATAGATTCGCTGGTTTGTAGACTTGTTCACACAAAAATATCATAGGTTACTTTACTTAACTGTATTTTGCCCTTAAATAGTTTGGTTTAGAGCATACACACTTCAGTAGATTCCTAGGGGAACTTCACTGCTACCCTGAGTTCAGAACCTATCGTTGAACCAAAGAGGAGTAACGTATCCTAGAGTTCATTGCCAGGCAAAAATGTTGTGTGAATGCTCCCAATTTCACACCAGGGTAAATACTTTGTGGGAGCAAGTCCTTTGTGTTTTTCCTCTCTTTTTTCTAGTCACCCACTTGTATCTCCTGTAACTTCAGTTTCCATGCTGTTGTCCTGCTCAACCTCTTAGGCTCCAGTCTCCTTATTCTTGTTTTATCTTCAACCTTAGATCAGTTTTCTCTCTCACCAAAATGACCTCCTGAATGGTCTTTTCTTCATTGAATAATACACCTTCTGGTCATTCTATTTCTGGTCTTCATAGACTTCTATTTCTTTTGTTGTCTCCTTGACACCTAACCCTTTTAATGTTTTCAAGTCAATGTTAGTGTTCACTGCCACTCTGTCATTTCCTACAGCTGTCTCCTCTTTCTCTTTTTTCAAGTTGTTAGACCTTTCCACTTCATGCTTTCTGCTACTCACAACTCATTTTTATGCTTTCTTCCATGTTGTCTCTCATGCTGGAAATGGACTATCCATCCTATTTCTTGTACCTACTTCTTGTAGAACCACTAACTAGATTGTCCTTTGGACTACCCATCGTATTGTACAGAACCACTAACTAGATTGACCTTATGATTTGTATGGGAAACTCCTAATATGAGAAATAGAGGTACAAGTAGACTAAAGGCACAATTTTCCAGTTGTTTAGCACTAGCACAAATCCCATTGAATCCTATGCATTGCATTGTGGTCAGCACATTTGCCATCTGTAAAATTTTGTTTGCCATAGGCAAGTAAGCTGGTGAGTGGGAACTGGTGAGTGGGTTTTTCTAACCCCTCCTGCAGTCCTTAGCTTTGGGACTCAGCACTGCAGGTTAAACGGGGGCAGGGTAGAAAAGCAGGGCTGGGAGGGACTCAGAGCAGAAGAAAGGGCACTCCTATTTTGGGCAAAAGACTGCCTCCACCTGCAATCCTGAGCTTGAGCACTGCTGCATGCAGAACACTCCTATCCTCCGCGAACCATTCAATACTGCACTAGGAGGGGCTCTCCTATTCCCCCCCTCAGTCTGATGGTTGGCAGGAATTATGAGACCCCTGCATGCAGTGCTGTTTATCAGTCTAGAGGCTCCAGTTTAATACTTCAAGCAAGGCTCTCCTCTTCCCTAATCCCTGCTTGGCCATTGTCCCATAGCACCAAGCCCAAGCGCTACAGATAGAACCTTCTGACTATTCCTCCCGTCAAATGGTCAGCAGAGAGTAGGAGAGTTCTCTTTTCCCCTTGTCTTGCTGGCAGAAGAGGCTTTTTATTTTTAAAAAAGCCCTGCCAATGAATCCCACCAATCACATTCAGTGGAACTGGAGAATTGTGCTGTAAACAACCTGCCAAAGTCACAAAAGAACAGGACTGACCCCAGGTCATTTGAGTCCAAGGCTAGCACTCCAACCTCTGCACCATCCATTCTCTGGTCAACTGTAAATTTTAGTGTAGTGCTATGATAGCTTCTAAGCCTTTAACAGACTGCAATTTTACACACACATCATCTTTTATTGTATAACAAGCTGTCGGGCCTCATCTTGGCTCAGACAGATAAAAGCCAAGATTAGTTTCAGAATAATATTTTTATTTACATATACTTGGAGGAGGGGAATTGAATACTGCCCGAGAAACACTTTATAGAAAATACAGATTGATGTGAATTAGGGATGGAAATTTCAGTTTCAGATAAAACCAAAAGTACCCGAAAATGGCCATTTCGGATCTCTTCCAGTTTCGATACTATCGGATCTTTTGCATTGATTTTTGTACCAGATTTTTAACATTGTGGTTTGTCCCCCATTGAAAAACTGCAATGTTAAAAATCTGGTACAAAAATCAATGCAAAAGATCCGATAGTACCGAAACCGAAAAAGAACCGAAATACATGAGAAACGAAATTGACCAAAACCGAAATTTTGCCCAGAGTCCCATCCCTAAGAATACTATGACTCTGCATTTGAAATTCACCTGGAGTAACTGATTCCTTCTGCTTCTGTTCCCATAAGCAGAGAAACTCGGAGGTTAATTAATTAGTGCTTTCCCACCCCTATCCCCACTAACTTGGAGCAGGGAGTGGGCAAACAGGCACAGACTGTGAGGGTATATTCACACATCATCCCTCAAGCAGGGGCAGCAAACATGGAATGGAGCCCTGATGATTCCTCCTTCCCCCCATAGGGCTGTGCTGTGGGGAAAAGTTTTGTGTAGCCGGTAAGGCTGTACCAAAGTAGCCTAGAGCACGTGCCCACAACATGTTGTCTTTTCCCACTGAGAGGGGGGTGCTATTGTGCGAATGTGCTCCGAGGGGCCGAAAACAAGAAAGTGTTGAGAGATGTTGGGAAAGGGGAGGGCTTTTGGGTGTGTGTGTAGTAGAACAAATGGGAGATTCTCTTGAGTTTGTTCCGCATGAGAATATATCCTCTGCAGAAGGACCCTCCCCCCACCCCCAGTGATATCCCAACAGAAAAAAATGAGGTTGGTTTCCCTTGCCTTCTCTGCTCATTTGAGTGAGGGTAAAAACCAGCATGGCTTTAGCAAAGGGAACTCATGCCTCATTAACCTATTAGAATTTTATGAGATTGTTAACAAGCATGTGAATAGGGATGATCCAGTTGATACGGTATATTTGGATTTTCAAAAAGCTTTTGACAGAGTCCCTCACCAGAGACTCCTGAGCAAACTAAGTAGCCATAGGATAAGAGTCCCTGTCATGAATTGGTAGCTGCTTAGAAGATAGGAAACAAAGGGTAGAAATAAATGGTCATTTTTCAAGTTGGAGAGAGATAAATAATGGGTTGCCTCAGGACTCAGTAATGGGACAGGTATTGTTTAACATATTATTTTAATGATCTTGAAAATGAAGTAAAGAGTGAGGTGGCTAAATTTGCAGATGACACCAAATTATTCAAGATAGTTAAGACCCAGGCAGACTGTGAGGAACTACAGAGAGATCTTACCTGACTAGGTGAATGGGCAATAAAATGACAAATGAAATTCATTGTTGATAAGTGCAAGGTGATGCACATAGGGAAAAATAATCCTCACTTTACATATAAGATGCTAAGTTCTGATCTGGGTGTACCCACTCAGGAGAAGGATCTTGGAGTCATTGCGTGTAGTTCCTTGAAGTCATTGGCTCGCTGTGAAGTAGCAGTCAAAAAGGCAAACCAAATGCTAGGTATTATTGCAAAAGGAATAGAAAATAAAAGGGAAAATATAATGCCGCTGTATAAATATTTTATATTGGGGTTGTATTCATTTTTGTTTGTTATATATTTTTATGTGCCGAGATATATTTTGTATCAAATCTTTGTCAGATGGTATTTTTTTCTATTTGGAAATAAAAATAAATTTTTTGTTAAAAAAATAAAAATAATCACCTTTGATACGACCCCTCCTTGAATATTGTCTGTAGTTCTAGTCTTAGGAAAGATATAATAGTATTGGAAAAAGTTCAGAGAAGGGCAACAAGGATGATAAGAAGGTATGAATCGACTTCCATGTGAGAAGAGGCTCAACAGGTATGGGCTGTTCAGCTTGGAGAAAAAGCGATTAAGGGGGGATATATAAGTTTATAAAATGGTGTGCAGTGTGGAAAAAGTAAACTGGGAACTACTGTTTGCCCTTTCTCGCAATAAGAGAACAAGGGGACACTTTCTGAAGTTAAATGGTTGCAGATTTAAAACAAACAAAGGCAGTACTTTACTGAGCGGACAATACAGCAGGGGCGAATTGGGAAATCAAAGTGGCCCAGGAAAATATAGTGTTAGTGGCCCTGTGCCGGCAGCAAAGCCGCTAGCACGCCGGAAACGGGCCAAGGGGGCGTGATTTGGGGCGGGCAGAGTGCACCAGATTTGGGGCCTATCGGAGCTGAGTCCCCAGACTCAGATCCTCAGCAGCCTGGCAGGGGTGAGCGGGAGGTTATGGGGGGACGAGAGGGGGGAGACTGCCACTGGGTGGGTACTGGCCCTCATTTCAGTGCTCAGTGGCCCCCCAACCAAAAAAATCCCTCTGTCCCTTGCTATGCATCCTACAGTAAGGCTTCTTCATTCCTACATCAGCTGCACTAGTATT
>QEPC01015038.1:664580-701446 GCA_003113815.1 Sphenodon punctatus
AACCCACTTGTGAGAATGTTGGGAGCCATCTCGAAGAACCTTCTTTACAAGGTAGCAACCTTCTGATCAGCACATGGGCAGGAGCTGTTTGTAAACAAACAGCCTTATCTCAGCGCTACTAGGAGGGAGAGTCAGGTAAGCCCTCCCCCAACCCAACCCGACAGGGGTCAGGACCAACAAATTTTATTATTTTTTTGTTAAGAATAATTTAAAAAAAGACAGTGTGACCGGCCCACCAGGAATCCTCCCGGTGCATTCAATGGCCAATCTGCCCCTGCAATACAGTTATGGAACTCATTGCCAGAGTAAGCGGTGAAAGCTTCAAGTGGAAACTAAATACATTCTTAGAGGATAGAGCCATGATAGTTGGGGCTTAAACCAACTAGGTGAGAGTGGTTAGCAGAGGAAGGGTGACACCTCCATGACGTCTACTTGTACTGCTCTCGAGCTATTATAGCTGGCTATTGGCGGAGACAGGATGCTGGGCTCAGTGGACCATGGGTCTGAACCAGTATGGTGATTCTTATGTAAAGTGAGCTTGTGGGTGCTACGTTGGAAAATGCACTCATGAACAAATCCTTGCAGGCAGGTTTCCACTCAATTCCTGCATTTCTCCAGACACCTCTTTTGCTACAAGAACTGGTTTAAGTTTGACTGCTTAGGCCCATGCTAATTGTGCATTTTCAAAATAGCCAATCTAGTTGGGCTCTGAAGTCGTGATATCATCATTGTCTTTGTTTTTGTGTGTTGTTTGGCTAAAACAGTCTCCTTCAACTACTGAGTGGGCAGAAAGCTTTTAAACAGGCCATCTATAACTGAAAATACTTTACATTAACGTGGGAGCATGACCTGAGGTCACATTTTAAAAACAAAGCCGAACCATTGGCACAGTCTATTCTGTTTTGGCTTAATAGACATGGATAAACATAGATTGGGATAAGGAATTATATTACATTTATGCTTGTCTTCTACATTTGCTTTTGATTACATTTACATAGTTAGGGGTAGCTGGAGTTATTTTGCACAGTAAGAACAACTACAGTTTGTATGCGGTATACTTCTATGAAGGTGAAGACAGAATAGTTCAAATTATATCTTTTATTGGACCAACTATTGTTGGTGGAAATGTGCAAGCTTTCGGACCTCACAGGGTCCTTCCTCAGGCAAGTAGGAGTCACAACTGAAGATTTGAGCAAAATACAGTGGCTATATATCCTATAACAGAGGAGGTGGCGGGGAGAGAAGGGATAGGGAAAAAGTGTGATATATCAGGGAGACACGAGTGAGAGGTAAAACAAAGCTGTTACCAGAAGCTATCCGTTAGTAATCCAATACTTATACTGATATTATTTCTGTTACACAACCCCCTGGTTGTTACAATTGTCTGTCTGCGGACAACAGCACAGACAAGCACCAGTTCCAGGGTGAGAGGTGTGCTATTATCCATGGAACATATTAGCTTGACTGGGGTGGCTGGGTTCTTTTTTGGGACACAGACTGTGGGACTTTCACAGAGCATGGGACTAGTTATGGAATGTCCATTAAGTCCCTCTCTGTACTAGGACCCTCTTCAGAGCAGGTGCCCGTGAGTTTCTCATTTTCTCCACAGGAGCAGGTGTTTGTAGTGATTTTAAAAAGAGAGCGAGAGAGACTTGAAGCCAAGAGGGTTACTACTTTTAAATCGCCTGACAGTGCTCTTGAAAAGGCAAGAGACAGACAGTACTGTCATTCCTCCTGAATGTTACCATAGATTTTCCATTAAGAAAATGTCCTTTCAGAGTCTTTTGAACATCAGAAAAGTCACTTCACATTCCTTCCATTTTATGCCACGGTTTCTGTGCCGATGGCTGTCCGACTTTGGTTTGGGTCACTTGGAACTCTTTCCTTTTGCCAATCTCCAGTGCATAAGCCCCTTCCTGTCTGCCTTAACATATATATGAGAGAGTGATCTCTCCAACAAGGTATCAATTGTTGTCTTCCACACCCTGACACCTCTTGGTCACTATCTTGATAAGCAAACATCTCAAACACACGGTGATGTTACAACAGAGTTGTGAGAAAATAAATATGCATACTTCTATCTCCAGAGTAAAATATAATTTCCCCCCAAACATGCCTTAGTTCTCCACATAAGTTATATTTTATTGTATGTAACAGAATTTTGTTTTGGAACTTTTTAATATATGCGTGTGTACAGTAGAAAGAAAGACTAATAAATGAGATAGTTAATACAAGTGAGCTGCTTTAAAAAGTATTGTACAGTAGAATGGTCTTTCCAAGGATAATTCATTTTCACACCCCAACTCTTAAGAGTTTTGATGCAGTCATAATAAAGACTATAAAGCTTTTCCCGCTGTCCGGGCTACACTTAAAAGGCTTCTCCGTGGTGAATTCTCTGTATGTACAATGTGACTGAGCTATATTACCAGTCGGGTTTCTGTCTTTTTCTGGGTGGCCGTTCTAGACTGAAGGTTTTTGCCCCTCCCTTGGAGCAGGAGGCAGGATCCAGAAATATGATTGGCAGCCCCTGCTCATGGGAGGGTGAACCATCCACAATCCCCAGTCTGGCTCTGGTCCTGCCTCTTGGGGCTTCAGGATGCAGGATACAGAGCTCCTAATAAGGACTTGTTTGAAGAAGTAAGTTTTTATTTTATTTTCTTTCTGCTTCCCCCGTCCCTCTCTTGTGGGGTTGGAGGCTTGGGGTCCACTCCTCTCTTCCTCTCCCCTGTGTGTGTGGGGTGTGTGTGTTTCAGTCATGCTGCAGGGGGTGTGAGGGGGCCCTTCCTTCATCCCCCCTCACTTTCTTACTTCAGTTGCTTCTGGACCTGAGAGAGGGATTTGGGCAGCAGGGAGCTGCTCCTGCCTCCTCTCAGGGTTAGGCAATGCAAGCTGCGGCTCAGCAAGGGAATCCCCAGGCACCTCCCTTATCACCATGGGCACCAACACTGGAATGACTCCTCTGCCTCAGGCGCTTCCTGTGACTCTGGACGAGCTGCACACTTAGCCAACAAGGCACCTACAGCCTGGGAGTTGGAGACAGCAAAGATGATGATGGCAGAAGCTCTCCAACCTGCAAAAACTGTGAGCTCCAATTCACACCTCCCTCTAGCATCTTCACTGCAGTCTCCCTTCCCTCGGGAGGAAATCCTGGAGCAAATGATTTGGTGGCTGGGGCAGAGGGTAGTGGCTCTACCTGACCTGTTCTTGGCCCTGCAGGAGCCCCACTCGCCCTCTACCTAATGTGGCAGGTGTCTCCTGCCTCAGGGTGGCAATTTAGACATGCCTAGGAGATGCTCCCATTCAAGCCTCTCCCATTCAAGCCTTTCCCCTACTGCCTCAAGGGCTTCCGGCAGGCACCGCAGGTCCCACCATAGAAGTCACAGGACCCATTCCAAGAAGAGAGCCACGGATTCTTTCTCCTCATCTACTTCCCCCTCATCCTTCCCCCCCCCCTCTTGAAAGAGGAGGGGGATATCTAAGAGGGGGTCAAAAAAGAGATATCCCCCCCCCCTTGCAGAGGAAACAGACGAAAGTCAAGCAGGAGACCATCCAAACATAGGAGAGGGAAGGATTCCTCCTCCTTTTTCAGGAGGGTTTCCCCTTCCAACTCTCCTTCTCCCCCTCCCAAAGGAGACAAGGAGGATGGGAAACTAATGGGGACTGAAAAGGTGGCTGAACCTGCTGGGATCCGCCTGTTCCCTGATGGGGAAGGTAGCTAAGGCCATAGAATTCAAACCAATGCTTCCTGACCCATCTGTACCCAATCAATCTAGAGTGCATAGATAATTTATCCAAAGAAGAAGTTTTTCAGAGCTCCCCCTTCCAGATTTTGATGTTAAGTCTATTTAAAGAGGTCAAGGACACCGTAAAGAAAATTTCCTTAGCTTCAGCTTTTCAGGCAAATGCAACCTTTTATGTGGTCCAGCTGAACACACTTGCAATAGTTATGTGGGAGCCCATCGTACCATCTGGATTAGACTTTGGAATGTTAATATTCAGGCCAAATCTGTTCTGACAGGGGCCACCTTCACTGGTGGGAAAACTGTTTGGTGTAGTCTTGGACAAAGTCATGACTATAGAACCAGAAAAGAAGAGGACACTTCCTCTCAATCCTACCCAGACTCCTCAGAACCCACAAAGAAGTTCCTCTTGTACCAGAACCAATTTCAGATACCAAAGAGCTTGCCAATTTTATAGGGACTAGAGTTTTTCTAGATCTTGTTGGCGCAGAGAAAGTGGCCCACAGCAGGGCACCTGCAGACAGCATTAGGGTGGTAATCAGCGTCGGAATCAACAGACAGCCAATGAACGTTCACTCATGTTCTGGTGAGAGGAGCTTGCCTGTCTCTGGAAGCAGACCTTGTCAGAGGTCTAGGTGAGGGATACCATAGAAAACAGTTACTCTTTAGAGTTCACCTCCATCCCTCTGAACAGGTTTCTTCTATCGCTAGTATTTTCAGTCCCTGAAAAACATTAGAGCATCCTGTCAGCCATACAACACTTTTTACATATCGAGGCTTTAGAACTTGTGGAATATTCCATCTTATTCCCTGTACTAAAAAGAAACAACATGAGACCTATTTTGGACCTCAGATCATGAAACTAAACAAAAGGATGAAAATAAGAGCGTTAAAGATGGAGACTCTTCACTCCATAGTGGGGGCAATCCAGAGGGGGGATTTTCTTGTCTTGATAGAACTGAGAGAACCTTATCTGCATGTACCCATCAGAGAGTCACTGGAGGTTTCTGCGGATCACCTATGGCTAACAGTATTACCAATTACAGGCTCTTCCTTTTTTTGGTCTCTCGTTGTCCCCTCATGTATTCACCAAGATTCTGGTGGTCCTTGTGGCCCTCCTCAGAAGCAAGGAATCCATATTTACCAATTTGGACAATATTTTGATTGTCATCACAGAAAACACAGGGTATGGAGGCTATACAGCGTACAGTAAAGTGACTGGAAGAGCATGGATTTCTGATAAACAAGGAAAAGAGTTCCTTAGCTGTAGCTCAGGTTCTTCAGCACCTTGGAGTAGTGATGGACATGGACACCCAATCTGACAGAATTTTTCTCTCTCCAGAAAGGTCTACCAAGATGGTAAATAATGTTGTGATGCCTGAGAGAGGAGGCAGATCTGAAAGTGGTGTTCATGGCTCAAGTGCTGGGAGGTATGGTATCGTGCATAGATACAGTCTTGTGACCATGTCATCATCTGCAACCTCTTTTCAACACTTTCTTAGACCATTTGAGGAGGACATCATGACAGAATCTCCACACAGGGTAACTAATGGTGCCTTGAGAGATGGCTGCATCAGTAGATTGGTGGTTAGACCAAGGCAGATTGTCTCAAGGGATGCCCATGAGAGAGCCAGTTGAGTGGTGATCACCACAGATACCAGACGTTGGGGCTGGGGGCCCCATTGCCTCTCCAAGGTAGCCCAGGGTCAGTGTCAGAAGCAACCCAACACATCAACTGGCAAGAACTCAGAGCAATCTGTCTAGCCCAAATTGAATTTCTACCTCTGAGAAGAGAAATGGAAATTTTGACGGATGTGCAAGACCTGGCTATTCTGTCAGGCGTTTCATGAGAGAGATGGGTGAGGGTAGAGAACTTGGGGGGTTAGGGAGGTTTTTTTTGTTCTGGTGGTTTTGTTGCCCCTATGTTGTATATTTATGTTGTATTTTTATACTTTTATGAGTGTTTTATCATTTATATGATTTTATATTGTTTGTACTTTATCAGATTTTAAAATGTTTGTTAGCTACCCTGAGCTGCTTTTGCAGGAGAGGGAGGGGTATAAATGGTTAAAATAAATAAAATACATGCTGATTTATACTGACCATTCAACCGCGCTTGCATATTTCAATCACCAGCTGCGCTCATGATTAAGTCATCTTCAGGAAGAATTTCTGCTACTCTTTACATCAATGGAGAAGTACATAGCCTCAGTTTGGGCACTAGCATGTGGCCGATGTGCAGAACATCTGGGCAAGACTGGTTGAGTCAGCAGTGTCCCGATTCAGGGGAGTGGGGACTTTTCCAAGGGAACATTGGACTGGATAATCAAGTCCTTAGGGTGCCCAATTATGGACCTATTTGCATCCAGCAAGAACTGAAAGGTACTATCCAGGTTCCCGGCAAGGTACTCGACCTGGAGGTGAAAGGCATAGATGCTCTTGTCACGCCAGTGTGGTTGTTATACTCCCCCTCTCCCCGCATTTCTTTTTATTCCAATTTGTGGTTCAGAAGATCAGGGAGAGAAGGGTGTCTGTAATTCTAGTAACTCCTTGGTGATTCGGAGGCTGTGATTCTCAGACCTCAAGCAGCTCAGTGTCACAGAGTGTCTCCTTTTTCTTCTAGATCCGGACCTGTTATTGCACGGTCCAATTTTTCGTCCCCATCTGGCTGTTTACATCTCACAGCCTGGCTGCTGAAAGGTCACAGCTAAACTTTTTAGGCTACTCAGGCAAGGTTAGGTCCACACTTTTTACCATCTAGAAGAGCTTTGACTAACAAAGTTTACGGTTACGGTTTATGGCCTGGAGCACAGAAACTGGCCAGGATGCTGGACAGGCAGAAATTAACGATGTTCAACAATTTCTGCACGATGGGTTGGATAGATGATTTAAAAAAACACCTTAAAATGTGCTGCATATTACTTATTGTGACTTTTTCAAATTATTGTTTAATAGTAGTTATATACAGCAACACTCTGAAACTGTATCAGGTTCAGGGCTCCACTATGCTGGAGTTTAGCAAACACTTAAGAAGGCATAATCCTGGCTTTGAAGATTTTCTTATGACCTTAAGAACACAAGTTGTACATGAAGAGTCAGGGAATAAGGGATCGGAATAAACACATTATTTTCTTTACTGCACTAGTGTAGAGTTTAAATTTATAAAAATTGTTTCTACCGAGATAAACTAAATTAAATCTAACTTCATTTATCCTTGAAGCCATCATTACCTGGTTACAACCACATAGCAAAAAGTGGCTCTTGAGACATTTGAAGCAGAAATGTGTGGTGAATTTCATAGATTACTTCTTCCCACTTCAATTTATAACTTTTTCTTGAAAATTTAAATGAACACCCACACAATTTATGCCTCTGGTACTTTTGATTTTGTCATCCAAATAAAAATAGGGATATTTTCCTCATCTGAAAATTTGGGATAAATCATGCCTATATTACAAGGTTGAAATTAACATAAGTTGACTAATTTTTCTAAATTATTTTTAATGTATTTAGTATTTCTATTGTTTTATTATTTAGCTTAGCTATTTGTCAGCATACCTTGTTGTAACCTTTTGTTGTTTCTATTTATAGCAAAGAGCTCCAGGGAAAGTTTTGCTGGATGCTGCCTGCAATCACTTGAACCTTATTGAAGGTGACTATTTTGGCCTTGAGTTTCTGGATCATAAAAAGATCATGGTATGTGAAAGAGCACCATTTCTGACTCATTTTCCTCTATACACTTCACATACACTGTAGCTTTCCACTTCTTTTATTTTCTTTCTTAAATCACTTTGGAAATGTAGCTTTGTCTGCTAGCATGGATGAAGCATAACTGTATTTATTTTAAGATTCCTCTTGGTACCATATTTCTGATTTTTACTAGTATTGAAAGTCAGGTGTAGTTTTTAAAAGTTAAGACTATGCAATTGTCTGCAGATTCTTTCACGTGCCTAATGTACAAATACATGTGCCAATATGTAGCTTTTACACTCTTGCATACGTGTTACACATGACAGAAGAAAACTGTGTTTTTGCTTAACTGACAAAACCTGAGTTATGCATTTTGCACTGCAACGGATGAGGGCATCTCTCAATATTCCTGTGGAATATCATATATCCATGGAAAATGGCTTCTTTTGTGTCACTGATGTTGATTGTTGAAGGAGAAACTAGAAAATTAGTTTGAACACTGAAAGCGCTATAGAAATGAACATCATTATTCCCACTTTACAGATGGGGAACTGAGGCTGAGAGATAGTTAGTGACTTTGCCCAAAGCCATCCAGTAAATTCATGGCTAAGACAGGATTTGAACCCTATTCTCCCAGATCCAAATCCAACATCTTATCAACTAGACTTCACTGCTGTTCAAATAAAAGAAAACTGTTTTGTTGGAAATCTTTTATCATTAAAAAAACCACATTAATCTTACTAGATCAAGTTTATCTATATCCACATTAAAGGAAACATAAAACTGAGTGGCATGGCTGCGAGGTGCATGGGGAGCGCTTCACACGGGCAGCTCCAAGCATGGTTGCCCCATCCACGGAGGTGGACACCTGTCCTACACAGGGCACCAGAATTTTTAGGAATGCTCCATGCGTAGCCTTGAGTGGCCTCTGTGTGAGTCACAGGAGCATGCCTCCACACCCACCACCATCACACGAGCAGCTGAATGTGTGAACAGTGGGGGCTATGCGTGGACATGTCATGTTTAAAAACACCCTTTGTTTCAAATAACACAGTCTGTCAGTTATAGAGGGGAGGGACATATCTGGACAGAATTAATGGTAGCTTGTCATAACCTAGTTGAACAAATGAGAAAAGGGATATTAGCTCCCTGCCTTTTGTCACAGATTGCTGTTTTGTTTGTGAGATTTGAGTAGACTCACCATTAATGACTACTTCCCTTTACCTACCTTAGCAGCCAATGAGTGATGCTTTGGTCCTGGAGAGCTGAGCTGGCAGAGAAAGTAATGCAGTTATTGCTTTGCCCTTAGAACAAGAGAGAGGGGAAATGATACACTCTGAACAGTAGGTGCTTCCCAGAGCTGTTGTTTAGGTGACATGTTTATGAGATGCCAGCTACACAGAGCTAGATACAAGATAATTATCAAGCCAAAATAACAATGTAAAGTCATATTACTGTGTCCAGACCTTGGTAGTTTTGTTATTTTTGACCAGTATTTTTTCCCTTTCAAGCTTGGCAAAATACATGTTCTTTACTTAGGATTTAAGTGTGTGCCAAATGTGAAGTTCTAAAACAAAACACTTAAGAGTTTTTCAGGGTGCCATAAATGTCAGTTCTAGTTTAACATGTAAAACTTTCCCATGCTCCAATAACTAGTGTTTCTTCAGAATATGAGAAATTTCATCCAAAGTGGAAACTTTTTGTGAATTAATATAATATAATTATAATATAATATAGCTTTAAAATGAAAGTGCCTCTAACTGTACTTACAACTTCTTCAGTAGTGGTGAGAATGTCATGTTGGGAACAGTTAAACAGAATTATTTGACTGTCCCTGTATGGTTCATGGGGCTATAATTCTATAATATGGCTATTTTGAATGTGTCCCAGACTCTGCATAATTAAAAGCTGATCAAGGTCAATCCTAACTTAGGTATTTTAATTTTAAAAATATACTCACCTCTCTCTACAAGAATAAGGCAGCATTAATTTTCTCCTTCGGGGAAAGTTTTATGGCTTCTAAACCTCATTTGAAGGTAGTGCACCATTGTTTGTATAACTCAAGGTGTCTCTGAGAAACAGTGTGTGCAATAGCAAAATATAATGTTTTTACATATATTATTTATTTATTTATTTATTTATTTATTTTCAATGCTTTTATACCGCCCTACTCGCTACACAGCAACTCAGGACGGTGTACAACCAGCTATAATCAAGTACAAAATACACAAATAAAAACAACAACAGTAAAAATCAGAATAAAATCAATTTAATCCCTCCCCCCACCCTCCCTCCCCCCCATCACCCTCACCGAATGCCTGGCGAAAAAGCCAGATTTTAAACTATCTACGAAACATGGGGCAGTCCTGGGAAAGTTACATTTCCATCGGAAGGGAGTTCCAGAGTTGCAGTGCCACCACCGAGAACGCCCTTTCAAATGTGGCCCCCCAGAAAATCCGGGGGACCTCTAGCAGAGCACCCCCAGAGGACTGCAGGGGCCGATCGAGAACATGGGGGGGTGAGGCGTTCCCGCAGACACAGGGTCAACACCATGTAGGGCTTTAAAGGTTAAAACCAACACCTTGACGCGAACCTGGAAGACTATAGACAGCCTATGCAAGAAGTGGAGCACCGGTGTAATGTGCTCCCAGTGACCCGTCCTCGACACGGGGAGGGCCACCGCATTCTGCACCAGCTGAAGTCTCCGAATTGTTATCAAGCGTAGCCCCACATAGAGTGCGTTGCAGTCGTCTAGCCATGAGGTGATGAACGCATGGATGATGGTGGCCAGGTCAGGACCTGAGGTATATGGTCAAAGACGACTGATCAGATGTAACTTACTAAAGACACCCCTCACTACAGCCGCCACCTGGGCATCCAGGCAGAGCTGCGAGTTGAGGAGGACCCCCATACTCCGAACCTGAGCAACCTAAGTTGGGCGCAGCCCATCAATGATGGGGGCCTCCACACACGCACGAGCATCACCTCTGTCTTGTCGGGATTCAGGTTGAGGGAACTTGTCCTCATCTAATCACCCACTGCAGCCAGGCACCAGGTAAGCAGGGTCTGGGTCGGATGAAAATGAGAGGCATAGCTGGGTGTCATCAGCATATTGGTTACACCCCACTCCAAATCCTCTCATAATCTCACCTAATGACTGCATAAATACATTGAACAGGAGAGGGGACATAATAGAACCCTGCGGGACTCCACATGTAAGATCACGGGGGGAAGATGAGCACTCCCCCAGAACCACATGCTGAGTTCTACCAGCCAGGAATAAGCGGAATCATCCAAGAACAGTCCACCCACCCTGGCACAGTCCTGCAGGCGTGTCGCCAACAATTCATGTCCCACCGTATAAAACATCACTGACAGATCTAACATAATCAAGAGAGTGGACCTACCTCGATCCAACTCTCGGCACAGATCGTTGACCAAAGCCACAACTGCAGTCTCCGTGCCATGACCTGGACAAAATCCTGACTGCGAGGAGTCCAGGAAACCAATCCGGTCCAGATGCCCATGGAACTGCTTGACCACTGTCCGTTCAGTAACCGTCCTTAAAATGGGAAGGTTAGAGACAGGTCAATAGCTGGCTAGGGCATCAACGTCAAGAGATGGCGTCTTGAGTAGGGGCCATACCACAGCCTTTTTCAGGCACTCCACAATCATGTCCTCCACCAGGGAGGCATTAACCACCTGAGTCAGCTATGCTCCTAGCGTTTCTCGACTGACCTTAACCAACCAGGACGGACATGGATCAAGTTCATATGTTGTAACCCGCATAGCCCCCAGCATCTCCACCGCATCGGGGGCCGAAATCAGCTCAAACTGATCCCACAAAACAGAACAAGGGGGGGCATTCAAAGCCTCAGGTACACTCCCTGCCTCAAACACAGCACCAAAACAATGGTGAACAAGAGAGATTTTATCAGCAAATGATGAATATGAGTGAATTTATCTGAGGGTTATGTGATGTCTCACAGACCTATGTTATCTGTTCTGTCAGTGATGCTGACCTTTGTTACCCACTTATTAAGGTTTCAATCCATCATATTCACAGAGGATGCTTATGAAAAATACATATTTCAGGGTTGCATTGGTTCCAGTGCAGACCTGCGCCATGTATTTTTCATAAGCACCCTCTTTTAAAGGGGAGGTATGGCCACCCTACATGTCTTTGTCATGCTTAAGAAAATAAAAATGGTCAGGCAGTTGATCATGCTTATGGCCACTTCCTGCTATGCTGATATGTCAGTGTTCCCTTAGTGTTTCCTTATGTTGTTCCTCTGTATAGATCATAAATTCATCTGGCCAAGAGTTCTTTTTATTGTGCGTTTGTACAGTGCCTAGTACACAGGGACTTGAGGCCATATCTGTCTTTTCAGTACACATAACACTAATACTAATTTTATTACACTTTTTCTAGATTAGTGAAGCAGTACTTAAGGAGGCAAAATATACTTGAAGATACTATTTTCCTGTACCTGTGAATTTTTATTGTGCCTGAGGATAAGGCAGTGTGCCGGCAGATTAGGTATTTAGTTACACATAAAACATTGTATGCAGAAAGAAAATTCATTGCGGATAACTAGGAAAGAGGTTGACTGTAAGCATGTTTAGAAAATGCTTTAAAAATTGAGTAACAATAAAATATAGCATTCTTTATTATATTACTATTACATTAATTTATTGATAGATTGTAATGTTCCCTTTTGTTTTCAGGTATGGCTGGATCTTTTGAAACCTATTATGAAACAGATTAGAAGTAAGTGTGGTATCCCCATTTACATCATGAAGCCCCCTCCTTCCCTCCCTCCCCCCTGCTTGCAACTGCCCAAATTGAACTAAATGAAAGGCACGTCGATCAATTAAAATAATTATCTTTGCACTTCTGAATATTGTGAATCTCTTTCTGTCTTCAGATACATAACTAGAGTATGTACTATATTTGTAACAGAATTTCAGAATTTGAACAAACTGTTAATCAAAAAGCAGCTTGGGAAGCAAACAGCACTTTCAAAGATTACCCGTGCACACACACTGGAATGGTGGTAATGTTTGCTCTAGTAGTAAGGAACCAAGGAAATTTGGATGTTAATGAAAAATTTAAATTATAACTTTAGGATAAAAATCCTTTGAAACTAAGCGTATTGAGTCAATGTCTATAAAACATGATTATGGTAATTGTGTCGTGTATTGCTTTTTAAATTTCTGGTTCTAAACTAAATTGCATATGTAAACCCATTGAGGGCATGATCCAGTTCCTGTTAATGTCAGTGGGAAGATTCCTATTTGACTTCCATGCAAAGAGAACAACTTTCTCAAGAACTTTACTAAGATAGGACAGTGATGTACTGTCTTAAAGGAAGAACCAGACAGTGGCAGATTCGTGACAGTGGAAGTAGATATCCAAAGTTATTGACACTGGCAGTAATGTATGGCAGGAGGATGGGAATATGGCAATATACGTTGAGATTTTGAAGACGTGTCAGGAACTTGGCTTTGAACCTGCAGCTTGGGACTCTGGAGTGGTGGTTGGCTGCATGGTGCCACTGCTGGACCCTTCCTTCAGCTTGGCATCTGCCCAGAAGGCGCCTCTGTACTTGCTAGGCCAAACACTCATCCTTCTGATTGGTTCATACAAGACCGCCCAGCAGCCACAAAAATCTGGGCAGAACAATGGCATGCTTTCATGTGCCTGTGCTCTGCTCCCAGCCGTATACATAGCTTCTCAGTCTGCTGTGTTGCCACTTCCCGTCCTGCTCCCCAGCCTTGCCTGTCCCCAGCCTACCTTCCAGCCTGGTGTCCAGTCCCACCTATTCTCCCCCTGCTGCAGACAGTCCTCCAGCTGGGTAGCTCTTCCCTTTGACCAGCAGGAGGCAGAAGAAATCAGAAGACCTTTTACTCATGCTCCTTCTTCGCTACCTCCTATCTTCCCCAGTTTCATCTTCTGCCTTGGACTGGAAGGATCAGCTTCTGCAAGCTCTGGATAAGAGAGAGAGAGAAACTACACTGAAAAATCCTTTTCAGTTTGACGAGGCCGCAGGGGTTTTCTCTGTACTGGCAGAGCCAGTCCAGAGTGAGGACAGCACCCAGGCCGGCTCTCGCACAGCAGCCCGAGAGCAAGGTGAAGCCCGGCAGGGGAAAATCAGAGCGGGCTTTCTCCTCTGTTCCCCACAGTCTTCTGCTGCGGCAGCAAGACTGTGCATCCCGGTTCCGCCGCCAACTCGGGGAGGACGCGGCTGGGACACTGTACCCTCCCTCGCAGCAGTGGCGGGAAAGCAGCACGGACATGAACGGCGCCTCCAGAGAGGAGGTAAACCGCCCCCAGGCATCACGGCGACACACACACCCCTGCACGAGGCGGCCCGCAGCCTAGTAACCAAATCCTTTTATTCCCCGGCAGGCTTCACAGCAGGCAGAACTGCCGGCGGCTGCTGCGGTGTCCGCTCCTCAGGGATGGGGTACAAATGAGGTTTTGAAAAACCTAAACGGCACCATGGGGAAGATTTTAGAATCGTTGTCCTCTCTCTCCCGGGGGCAGGGAAGAAAGAGAAAAGGAACCCCAGGGGAGGGGAAGGCCTCGCCACAAAAAAAGAGGCAAGCAAAAAGGGCGGGAAAAACCCGTCGGCCTGCAGGGGGCGCAGTCGCCCACCTTCTGAGTTCCCCACCAGACTCTCAGGGCAGTAGCTCCTCAGAGGAGGGGGATAGGATCAGGGGACCTGCAGCTTCCAGCTCAGTTAACCGATCTGAGTCAGAGTCGGACTCTGTCCTGCAGCAGTCTGAGTTAGAGGAGGGGGAATGGCAGGAGTCCCCTCACTCGAGCAGGGACCAGGAGAGGGAGCTCCTTCTTCGCTTCAGGGAGGAACTAATGACGTAGGTCATGAGGACTCTGAAATTAGAGGAAAAGCGCAGTAAAGACCAATCCTCTGACTCTGACGAGGAGGATGAGCAGCAACTTATCCCCTCAGTACAGGGAAGGGACGTGGGAGTCCCCTTGGACAGGGCTTTTGAAAAATTAGTCCTGGCAGAGTGGAAAGCGCCCGTCAAATCAGGCAGAATGAACAAGACTCAGGAGTCTCTGTATACCTTTTTGAGGCGAAAGGAGGGGCTGTTCAAGAACCCCAAGGTGGCCGCTGCCTCCCTCACGAGACAGACAGTGTTCCCTACTGAGGGAGATTGCTTCTCTAAGGACCCCTCAAATAGGACTATCAAGGGAGCCCTGAGGAAGGGTCTAGCTGCCTCGTCTAATTCCCTCCGTATAAACATATTGTCCTCTTATCTGGCCAGGGCAAACATGGCATGGCTGCAGGAGATGCAGTCTGAGCAGATCTCGGAGGAAAGAGCCAAGGTCCTCTCTTCACGTGTGATGTTGGCCAGCGCTTTCTTGGCCGACTCCACTGCGGATGCCATCGCCTGGTCATCCAGAGCTGTATCCCTAGCAGTGGTGGCTAGGAGGAGACTCTGGCTTAGGTCCTGGCAAGGAGATGCCACGGCAAAAGTCTCCTGGTTGAGGGTCCCTACAAGGGGTTTAAGTTGTTTGGCACATGTCTGGATAAGGTTCTGACAGAGGCCATCGATAAAACAAAGACTAAAACCTTGCAACAGTTTGGGGCTAGGGAAAGGATTTTTAAAGCGCCAACTTTCAAATTCGGGGGGCCCCCCATCATCTAACCCTTTTCATAGACGCAATCAGTTTAGAGATAGGGAGTTTTCCAGGCAGCCATTTTGTTTCAGGGGCCAGACACAACATAGATCTGATTGTGGCAGACCACACGAGGCAGCTAATGTGCAGCCAGGCAAACATGCATGACTTGCAGGGGGATGGAGGCATAGGGGGCAGACTTCTACATTTCTGCAGGGCCTGGGAAAATTCAGTTTCAGATGCTTGGGTCCTGGAAATTGTATGTCAGGGTTACGCCCTAGAGCTCCGAGGCAATCCAAGGAGCAGGTTTCTCCCCTCCCCGGCCTCCAAGGACCCCCCAAAATTTGCCGCTATGGCCTCAGAGATAGAAAGGCTGTCTCTGATAGAGGCAATAGAAAAGGTTCCAGAAACCAAGAAAGGCCTAGGCCTATACTCCATAATATTCTTGGTTCCAAAAAAGCTGGGCCAATGGAGAACAGTTCTGGACCTCAAACGTTTGAACAAGTGGGTAAGACCACTAAGATTCAAAATGGAATCAATCAACTCGATTTGTCAGTGTCTGTCCAGGGGGGATTGGTTGGCCTCCCTCGATCTGATGGAGGCCTATCTTCACATCCCTATTCTTCCGACACACAGGCAATGGCTCCGGTTCGCCTTCAACGGGAGCCATTGGCAGTACAGGGCCCTTTCGTTCGGCCTATCGTCAGCTCCCTAGACGTTCACCAAAACACTCATCCTCTTAATTGCAAATCTCCGAAAAGAGGGAATTCATGTTTTCCCATACTTGGACGATCTCCTGATCAGGGCTCTGTCTCAGGAAGGAGCGGCCAGGAATATCGTCAGGGTGATCAGCTACCTGGGGACCCACGGGTTCGTAACGAACCTGGCCAAGAGTCAGCTAACCCCGAGCCAAAGGATAGAGCACCTTGGGGTGATCATAGACTACCTTAGATGCCGTGTTTGTACCGGCCCAGAGACAGGAGGCTATTCGGACTTTGGTGCGTCTGCTCTGGTCCAGCCGACGTCTGAGACTCAAATCCCTAATGAGATTGTTAGACTTGATGGTATCCTGCTCCCGACAGGTCTAGTGGGCACGCTACAACCCAAGACCCTTGCAGCAGCTGCTTAGGCTGTTCCAAAGAGAGCTCACGTCAGGAGGAAATCCTTGGGTAGTCATCCCCGGCCACCTAAAGTCATCCATATCTTGGTGGTTAGACCCGGCCATTTTTTCAGTAGGGGTCCCCCTAACAGAGCCTTCCCGTCGGGTGATCACCACCGACGCCAGCCTCTCAGGTTGGGGGGCGCACGTGGGAGGGCGATCCATTCAGGGGCTCTTGGCACCGAGGGAGTGCTCCAGGTCCATAAATTTCCTGGAACTCAGGGCGATCCGGCTGGCCATGGAACGGTTGTCCCCTCTCCTCTGCAGGGACCATGTCCTCATCTATACGGACAACACCACAGTAAACCATCAGGGAGTGTCAAGGGCTCCTTCCCTTCAGAAGGAGGCCACAAGGCTCTTCCACTGGGCCCAGACTTATTTGGCCTCCCTGAAGGCCCTGCATATAAGGGGAGAGGACAACTGTCAGGCGGATTGGCTCAGCAGGAAGGACCCGGACCCGCATGAGTGGTCCCTGAACAGGGGAGTTTTTCGGCAAATAACAGGGTTTGGCATTCCAGTCATAGATCTGTTTGCCACCAGGGAAAATACTCAGGTAACGCAGTTCATGGCAATAAAGGGGACTGTGGGGGCCACGGGTCTGGACGCTCTGAACCAGTCGTGGCCTTCCGGCCTGATGTACACCTTTCCCCCTTTTCCTTTGCTGGCAAGAACCGTGGCAAAGATCAGACGAGAGAGGACCCAGATCATTCTGGTGTCCCCATGATGGCCGAGACGCCCTTGGATCTCGTCCCTCATTGAGATGAGAGTGGGAGAACCTCTCCCCCTCCCTCNTGGAACGGTTGTCCCCTCTCCTCTGCAGGGACCATGTCCTCATCTATACGGACAACACCACAGTAAACCATCAGGGAGTGTCAAGGGCTCCTTCCCTTCAGAAGGAGGCCACAAGGCTCTTCCACTGGGCCCAGACTTATTTGGCCTCCCTGAAGGCCCTGCATATAAGGGGAGAGGACAACTGTCAGGCGGATTGGCTCAGCAGGAAGGACCCGGACCCGCATGAGTGGTCCCTGAACAGGGGAGTTTTTCGGCAAATAACAGGGTTTGGCATTCCAGTCATAGATCTGTTTGCCACCAGGGAAAATACTCAGGTAACGCAGTTCATGGCAATAAAGGGGACTGTGGGGGCCACGGGTCTGGACGCTCTGAACCAGTCGTGGCCTTCCGGCCTGATGTACACCTTTCCCCCTTTTCCTTTGCTGGCAAGAACCGTGGCAAAGATCAGACGAGAGAGGACCCAGATCATTCTGGTGTCCCCATGATGACCGAGACGCCCTTGGATCTCGTCCCTCATTGAGATGAGAGTGGGAGAACCTCTCCCCCTCCCTCCAATTCTGGAGTTGCTTTCCCAGGGTCCCCTGTTTCACGAGAACGCCTCCGGGCTAAGTTTGACAGCGTGGAAATTGAAAGCTTAGCCCTTCATAGGAAGGGTTATTCTGGGGCGTTGGTCAAAACTCTTTTGGCAGCCAGACATCCGGCTACCAGAAGATCCTACAGGGCAACCTGGTTTTTTCCCCCCTCTGGGCCCTGGAGAGAGGCCTGGACCCTTGCAGAGCATCTATCCCTCAGGTCCTGAAATTTCTGCAGAGAGAATTGGACAAAGGGCTAAAATATAATACATTAGCCAGGAACGTTTCAGCCTTAAATTCTGTGTTTTCCACTCTATCTAGGATTGACATGGCTTCCCACGGACATATCCGTCAGTTCTTGAAGGTGGCAAAGCACCTTTCCCCTCCAGTGGTACACAGATGTCCATCGTGGGAACTAAATTTGGTTGTTGACGCCTTGACAAGGTCTCCATTCGAGCCCTTGTCACAGGTGTCATTATACATGCTGTCTCTGAAAATGGCCTTCATCATTGTGCTCACGTCGGCAAGAAGGATGTCTGAGCTGGGGGCTCTTTCGGTGGAGCAGAACTTCTGCATTTTTCAAAAACAATCCGTCACTCTCAGGATCGATCAGGCTTTCTTGCCAAAATGTAACACGCTTTTCCATAGATCGCAGGAGGTTATCCTTCCCTCCTTTTGTCCCAATCCTGTACACCCAAAGGAGAAGCTGTGGCACAAAGTGTGGCACACCCTAGACGTGCGCCGTGCGCTTAAGATTTATCTGGCCGTTCCTCCGCTTTGGTACTCCTGGAGAAGATAGGGGGTAGCGAGGAAGGAGCATGCACTTTTTGTTAACTTAAGAGCTAGCCTAAAAGGCACTAAGGCTTCTAAAGTACTAATCTCAAAATGGGTAAAGCAGGCTATCATTGAAGCATATAAAGCCGAGGGTATGGTTCCGCCACTGCAGATTTGGCCTCACTCTGTGAGGAGAGCCGCTACTTCATATGCCTTTAAGGCGAGAGCGTCTTATGAGGAGATCTGCGGGACGGCTACTTGGTCTTCGCTTCACACCTTTGTGAGGCACTACAAAATAGATGTTTACCAGTTGGCTGGAGCAGTTTTTGGAAGAAGAGTCCTTAAGGCGGTGCTGGATTCGCCTGGGGCTGGTTCTTCCCTCCCGTAAAATAGCATCTGGGGCTTGGGTATATCCCAGCCGGAGGACTGTCTGCAGCAGGGGGAGAAAAGAGAATTGGTCACCTATGTCGGTGAATTCTTTTCTTCCTCTGCTAAGCAGACAGCCCTCCGGACCCACCCAGAGAACAGAACGGGATGCAGCTGAAGTTGTTAGTGAGTTCAGGTTGGGAGTTTCCTGAGAGTTTTTCCGTTCGTACACAGGGGTTAGAGTTGGTAGGGCGTTTTTTTCACCCCAAACGTTAAGTTTATGGATCAGTGGACCTAGAGCAGTTCTTTGTGGTGGTTGTTTTCAAATTGTCTCACCACAAGGCTGCCGTTCCTCCGCTTTGGTACTCCTGGAGAAGATAGGGGGTAACGAGGAAGGAGCATGCGTAAAAGGTCTTCTGATTTCTTCTGCCTCCTGCTGGTCAAAGGGAAGAACTACCCAGCCGGAGGACTGTCTGCTTAGCAGAGGAAGAAAAGAATTCACCGAGGTAGGTGACCAATTCCCTTTTCCTCTTGGAACCAGCCCTATTCCTGATCCTATCACTTCTTACCCAGCCTGATCCTGCCCCTGCTCTCCGATCCTGATGTCTGCCCAAGTTGCCCCTGTCCTCTACAAAGAAATTAACAGAAAGGACAGCTTGCTTAAAGGACTGAATATTGTTAACAGTAATTGGAAGGAGAAAGGATGAAAGAAAGAAAAATGGACAGAGATTCTAACTAAAGTTAGTGGTGAGATGTTGGTAGAGGTATTCTAGCTGAGTGACTCTGTGTCCCTACTCTGGCAATATTAGATCGCGTAAAGGAGATAAATGATTGGGAGTGCTTGGGAAGGGTAAGTTCTGTGAACAGAGAGAAAAGAGAAAGTTAAACAGCTTCTTGGAAGTGTTAGGAATTTACATAAAGGATATTTCTTCACCAACTTTAAGGTAAGATTGTTTTTAGACTTTAATCTCACCATTTGTGTAGTTTTTTACACATCTGCATGCACAGTTCAATGGTGAATGGGGGATATCATTCATAACTGGAGTCAGAGAACACTGATGCCTTCTATGTGACATGACTGGGTGAAAACAGACATGATGCTAACCATCCTTGGTGGTTATTTATGCATGTTACAGGGCTGCATAGGGCACCAATACAACCCTGCAACATGCATAAATAACCACCAAGTGTGGTTAGCGTCATGTCTGTTTTCACCCAATGTCCTTTGCTCTAGGTAACTTGATATGTGCCTGGAATAATAGAGCACTGCTGTGTACTACGATGATCAACCAGAAATTATAACCTGCATAGTAGCTTTTAAGCACTGACATGCATATTAGTCCTCTTCTTCTTTTATATATTAAATAGTGTTTATGGTTAACTAATAGAAGGATCTTCAAAATATTTGCAAGGGGCAAGGACAGTATACATTATTCTAGTCTTCATTAATAATTTATCTCTGCATAACAAGTGTTCAGACATCCTGTTATGAATGTTTCATGAATTTTGGTTGGTCTTTTCCCCCAGGACCTAAGCATGTCATCCTAAAATTTGTGGTGAAATTCTTCCCGCCTGATCATGCTCAGCTGCAAGAAGAATTAACAAGGTTAGTGATGCTATAATTCTGTTTTCAATTCCCTAGAAGCAGAGAAGAAATGTGGGAAGCAGCAATGGATGATAGAGGTCTTTATCATCACTCTAGGATAATAATTGTAAGCCACAGGCAGGGACTGCGTCTAATTCTATGTTCTGTACAGCGCCAGGCACATGGCTGGCGCTATATAAATGTTTATAATAATAATTGCCATTATTATCCTAAATCAACATTTACCTGAAAAACAGGGCCATAATGTACTTACCATTTTCTGCCAAGGAGCACCTTGTGATGCAAGAGCTCCATCACTGGCTCCCTTGAGGTGTGTCAGTGAGAAGAGAAAATGATCAAGAGACTTCTGGGAGGAGTAGCAGCAGTAGGAGGGCAACTAGCTGAGCTCCCTGGTTTCTTATTCCCCTGAGAAATGAAAATGATAATTCCTCCTGCCTAGAAGCACAATGCAGGAGAAATAGCCCCACCCGCTGGGACAAGAGAGAGATCATCATATGCGTGCCTTGTACAGCAGCTGGGGCACACTTGATGCAGTCATTGTGACCACAGAGTTCTGGACCACAAGCAGCTTCCCATGAATACCAGTGCAGAGGAGATGTGTAAACAAACAGAAGAAAACAAGGGGAGAAGCTTAAGAGATGAGGGAGAAAACATTAACTTTATGGCTAAACTCTGCCTCTTACATATAGGTTTATTTTTAGCTCTCATTAACATGGGTAATTTGAAATTAAGAACATAAGTGGCATGCTCAATCAGAACATCTAGCCCAGCATCCAGTTTTTAAATGTTTTATTTTTATTTATTAATGTAAGTTTTTTATTGTTGTTGACGTGATACATAATTCCACCATGTATAGGTGCATAATTAATAATGCTTAACAGTATATTAATTGATAAATATGTATACATAATTCTATTTTTTGCTGCTTTGGCTACAAATTATGTTACACACACAATAACTCAATATAAACATATTAAACTTAATCATACAAACTGTATTTTGAACTACCTTACTGGAAAGCTAAAATATTTTTATGGGAAAGGGGAAGGAAAGGGTGTCTCCTTGAGTTTTGTATTCTCCTCTTACTCATCCATTGGATAAAGAGGATGTCGACTGAAATTTCAAGGGTGAACTGTGGGTGTCTGGTTCCTGAGTTGTGAGCATGGGCAGTATGTCTTACTGTTCAAGGTCTGTGGTGCCACAGTGGTGTGCAAGTGAAGGTGTCAGTCTTGACGTTGAGTTTCCTTTCTTTTTGGATCATGGTTGTGTGTATATGAGCCTTTAACTCCGTTGTTAAACCATAAGTTTTTTTGTTACTTAATAGGTTTTGCAGTCGGAGCCACTGCTTGTGTCTACAAATTTGGATCACTTTTCTTGCTATGGAGAGTAGGAATAGAATTAACTTCCTTACTGCTGCATCTAGTCACTTTGACGGTAGCCAACTTTGGTTGCTTTAGAGAAGTGCACAGTAGTTCATAATAGAGTGATCCACTTCCTGCTTTTTACTCCCTACCCCCCAACAGTCAGAGGTCTAATTCACTGGCCAGTTTGATTAATACACATTCATGGACATATCATCTAAGAATGTATGCAGTCCTTTTTTGAAACCTTTTATGCTAGGCTTTCACAATATCTTCTGGCAACAAGCTCCCCAGGATAATTGTACATTGAGTGAAAAAATGCTTCCTTTTATTTTTCTTAAATCTGCTGCCAGTTAATTTTGGAAGTTGTTCCCTAGTTCTAGTATTATCAGGGAAGGTAAATAACAATTTTCTACTTACTTATTCCACACCATTCATGATTTTGTAAACTTGTATCTTATTCCCCCTAACGTAATTGAACCTTTCCTCACTCAGAAACCCTTCCATGCCTTTGATCATCTTTGTCCTTCTCTGCACTTTTTCTATTTCTGCAATGTCCTTTTTGAGATGCGGAGACCAAAACTGTACACAGTAATCAAAATGTAGACCCACCATGGATTCTCTTTTGCTGTGCAGTTACAAGCACTGTCAACTTTACTGCTCTGCACTGGGAAGAGAGTAGTATCCATATTTATGATTTATGTAAATAAGGAGCAGAATTGGGCCATCAGGCACCAGCTTACTTTATCGCTATCTCATTTATAAACCCTGGTTTTACTGTTTTCTCTACTTTTATCCTTCTGGAATGGAAGATAGTCATGGTGTTTTCCTGACCTTCAGTTTGAAAACAATGAATTTTTTTGGGGTGCGGGGGATGAAATGCAATCAGAAATATACTTCTGGATAAGAATAAATGAAAACTTCTCATACTCTGTTACCAACAGTCTCAACTTTGAATACAGCAAACTGAATAATCAATAATAGAGTGCGTGCACTGCAAATAGATTTTCAGTTGTTCTCTTTCTGTACCTGGAGACATGGCTTTGAATCCTGATGACACTCTCTATTACATTTTAAATGTACAGGATTTAAAAACTTTGGCTGTGAATATTAAAAACCCTATGTGTAGACTTCTATGCCATTACTTGGGTTGGAGAGGCTGAGAGCACATCATCAGGCAAAAAAGCAGTAGCACAGTTAAGTTAGAACAACTGTGAAAGGATTTGGAATGTGACTATCTCCCATACCTGTTGATTGGTTTGGAAACTGATAGAAAGAAAAAAGACACAGTATTGGTTTTAAAAATAAATGTATATAGGGCTAGAGTGCATCTTCCTGTCTGCTGTACCTGCCATGTTTATACAGTCCTGAATTCTAGTGCTACATCGTGGTATGCTGAACTCATGAGCGAGGATTAATTTGCCATGCAGTGAGCAGTATATTTAATAGGGTAGGCAAGCTATTGCACTAAGAGCTGATGTTGCATTTACTGAACGTTCAACCTGCTCTTCTCACTTTCTTTTCAATGGATCCAAAAGTCTATCTATCCTACTACACACATTACAATCCTGTCTTAGTAAATACTATTATAGTTCTTGGTTTTTTAATCCATCCATGGTATTTGTATTATAGAGTGCCACAGCTGTGCTATATTTAAGGCTTCACCACTGTAACATTATAATTGCTAAAAGTTTAAGGTTTATAAAATTGGAACCAGGCACAGTAACTGAATTTTGGCAGGAGTGATCCATAGCAGGGGGCAGGCAGATGCAATATGTCCAAATTTAGTAAACATTGGTCAAGGGATGAAGGAGTTAAAGCAGATCAAAATTTCTGTCAAGGGTGCAAAAACACACACTTTGCAACTTTTTTTTGCTGTGAGATATCTATTACAGGGAAATATATTATAAAGTGGTGGATGTCCTAGAGATTGTAATGAGGCTGTACTTCAAACCTGCATATAGGTTTTTGAAAGGCGACCTTTGAATTGGAAGTTGAGAATACAATGGAGTTTCCCTATAGAGGAGTTACATGCATTGTTCGTGCACACTGTAGTTGGTCAGTTTTGAGTGCGCACTGTGGTTGCTCAGAGCAGATCCATTGACACACTCATCCATTTACTCTTAAAGTAATCATAATAAATCAGTGTAGCAACATATTCCAAAGTTGATTGCAATGTGTGAATCTCTGGACGCTCAGCATTTGGTCCTGAGGTCTTGCATACACCTCTACCCCAAAACTCCCAATACTCATGGGGAGTGGGGAGAGGAGAGGAGGAAGCAGCAAAGGGACATTCACCCATGGCTGTGAAAGTGAATGGGCTGGCATAGTTAAAGACAGGAAAATTGAAATAAAATTAGTGGAGCAATGTATTTCAAAGCTGACTGTAATGTGTGAATCTGTATGCACTTAGCTTTCAGGGCAGTGGTTTCATGTTTCCCACACTTCCCACCCAAATGCTTTCAATGTCCAGGACAAAAAGTAGGAAAGGAATCACCCCCACGCCTCATGGCTGGGAAAGCAAAACCATTGCTATAGAAACAAAAGGGGGGGGAACATATTAAATCAATGGAGCAATTTATTGTAAATCTAATTGCAATTTGTGTATCTGTGGACTCTCAGCTTTTGGATTGCGAGTTTCATGCTCTCCCAAAAGCAAAACAACCTCTTTCCCTCCAACTTCGTATGGCAGGCAAAGTATGTCCACTGTTTATAGTAAAAGAAAGAAAAGACAAATTAAAATAAAATCAGGATGATCTTTGAAGGAGATGTGCAATGTGGCAAATACTAGGTGGGATTTGCTTTCTGTTTCTCTTGTAAGATAATACTGCCCAAAGAATGGGGCATGTTGGTACTGCAACAAAACAAGTTATTAGTCCATTTCAAAGTCCATTAATCCAATAAGTCCATTTCAAAAAGCAGCCAAATTATTATAATAAATCCTACAGTTTAATGCAGTAGCTAATGGAAACATTAACAAACTCAAGGACCAAAAGGTATGGACATTAAAAGTTAAGGCCACCACCAATACTCACATGCCATATAAGCAGTAAAGATGTTGTACAGGCTTGCATTTTGTGCTTGCTTATAACTTGAGCTTCATGCAGCCACACTTTATCATGCTCTTTCATTCCCAATTTGCTTTCTCTGCAGGCTGGGGACAATATTGGGACTGAGGAGAGCAGAGAACCAGGAGGTAGTTTACTGACCCTCTGTCCCCACATAGCAACAGTGGAGGGTTAGAGATGGGGAAGAGTGTTTATCATTTGCATGTATTACCTGCCTTTTTTGGTTAGCTCTTTGGATACTCACATAATTTTTATGGTTGCAGATGGGTACCTACATACCTATTCTGACTTTAAAATGAGGAAATCCCCTTTGTGTTTGAGTGTTAAAGTGTTCACTTTTTTTTAAACAAGCCAGCTGATGGAGGAATAGAATCATTAGTACAACTGCCCCAGAACTGTTTCCCAGCTTTCTCCATTGCTGAGTCTATTATTTGTAAAATTCTAAGTAGTCTGGTATAATAAAACCTGTGCCAGCTTTTCTGTCAGTACAGATAAATATATATATTTCTACACTCAACAAGTAGAGGTATTTGTTCGCTCTCTTTGGCTGCTGTAGTCTATTATAGTTTAACTTTCTCATGAGAAAATCTTTTCTGCATGATATGAAATGTAACTCTGATCTGAAATGTCTACAAATTGACTTTTGATGACAGCTACTATCTAGTACACAGAGGTCACCAATCTGGTAAGTGCAACGTTGATCTTGTATGGTACTAGTGACTTGAAATGCATGAGAGTCAGAGTTGCCATGTTTCCAAAAGCTGCACATACATAGATGATAGAAAACCTGGTTATTTTTTTTTTATTATTCTCTCTCTCTCTTTTCTTTTTTTTTAAAGAATCATCTGATAATGCTTTTGGGTTCAGATGTGTAGTTCATGTACTTGAATCTGGGAAAAGGAGAGAAAAAAGAAACTTAAGTAAATCTGTAAACATCTTGAGTTTGAATGCTTTTATGGTCCAAGGCTTAGTCCCTGGCTTGCAAACTTCACATGCATGATTAGAGTTACATATCTATTTTGAGTCTTGTATAAGAGGGGGAACAAACTCTGATTCTTTTTTTCTCTTTGAGGGTCTCTCTGCAAAAATGCTATTGGTATTGTGTCCCTGATACAAAGGTGTGCTGGCGTGTTGGGTGGAGGTAGGTGTGTTCCTTTACATGGACACACATACCTCTCCACCCATGGGGCCGTCTCCTGTTTTACAGAGGGCTCTGTAGGTGGAGATGGGTGGGTGATGCGTGGAGGTGGGTGCTGGGCAGGAGTGTGCACCCCCCCCCCCAAAACACTGACTGCACACCCATCCCCCCCACCGGTGGAATACCCGCCCACACTCACAGCAGGGGGTGGGGGCGTCCATCCATGTAAAAAGGGCCAGACTTGCACTGTAAGGTTGTTCCCCTGAACCTGCCTGTGTCTTAATCTGCCACTGAAAAGAGCAAATGAACTGCTGTGAAGAGTCATCTGCTACAAACTGTCTCAGCCCATCCTTGACTAGTTCTAGCAAGCACCAACTGTCACCTCCATCATGGTGAGCAGTGGTATTTGCCTTGAGGCCCAGGGCTACATCCTGGCTCACTGTTTGGTCTCCTGGCAGTCCATGTCCTTGTTCGCTGTCTCCTACAGAGTAGAAACCTCCTGTGGAATGTGGGGCTGTGTGCCCAACTTCCCCATAGGTCCTCTCCAATAAAAGTAGGACGCTTCTTGGTTAGACTTCTGCAAGAGATGCTTACTCCCTTCCTGGATGTTCATACCACAGTGATTAATTAAGGAAGGCTGAAACAATGAGTTTCTTTTCTCTAAAAAGCATTTGACTTGAAAAACAAGAAAGACTTAATGTAAAGAGCTAGGCCTAGTTTGTGCCAGCCCTTTTACCATGTGACAAAATAGGGTCATTTCAGGCAACTAGGCAAATCCCTAGGAACTGTTCAGTCTGGCTGGTTAGTGGAGGGGGACCACTCCCAGATCTTCTTTTGCTGGGAGTTGACTGTAGCCATGCTCAACCATGGCCATCCTGGACAAACCAAAGGCAGTTTGGGGATAAACAAAGCATATGGCAGGATTAAGGGCATATTAGGCCTGCTCTTGGGTTTGGCTTTGGACACTTGGAGCATGCTCATAGGACAGAGCCATGTCCCAAGATGGGAGGGTTCAAGAGACTTTAAATCTCTAAAGCCTGGTGAGGCAAACAGGGTGAGAGAAGGACTGGGAGGCCTTCTGACGTAGAGACAGCTGTGGGAACTTAAACTGAAGAAGGAGGGCTAGAGTACTATTTAGGAGAGTGGCCCCTTCCTCTGAGCAGAGAGTTCCCCCCCCCCCCCCCAGCTATAAGACTGCTGTAACTGGCCTGCTTTGTGTTTCTCTGTACCTTTCTCTGACCTTTTACTGCTATCTCATTTCCTTAGTAAAGCTTGCTTTGTTTAAGCAGACACCCTGTTTGGTTTGTGGTGTTGCTTCAGGTGTATATGCCATGGGAAGGGAGTGATGTGTCTCATCCACTGCCTGATGTCTGGAAACGACAGTGCTCCATGCAGACTTCCATTCCAGGGACTTGTCCAGCAAGGGAGGTGCCATGCAGACAGGGGAGATAGGCCAAGGGAAGGAACAAAGGACCTTTAGCTGACCCCAGTCTAAGGTAGCAGGCTTACCACTGGGACTCTGGACCTAGACTGCCCTGATGCTTTATTCCATTATATGTTATTGGTAGCTGTCTCTGGGTGAAAACAGATGAGCAGTTAACCTGCTGGAGTCCATGTTCAGTCTCTGCAGCCCCCATGCAGCTGCCATGCACAGGTTTAGCATGTCCAGTAGAGTAAGTGGGAAGCCCCCTGCCTGCATTCCATGTGCTTGTGGCACTAGTGATCCCCCCCCCCCCCTGCAGCCTGTCACCTGGGCGACTGCACCAGCAATGTCCCTGTCCTCCCAGCTGACCACACCAGCATCTTCCACCCCACCCCACCCTCCGGGAGCACCTGTCAGCTGGGCTGACTGGCTGCACCAGCAATCTCTCTGTCCCCCTGGAGCAAGCTGACAGGCAGAGATCGTTGGCACAGCTGGCCAGCCCAGCTGACTGGTGGCTCCAGGGGGACAAGGAGATCACTAGCTCTCCTGTCACTCTCCGGCTCCAAGCTGCCCTGGTATGCTAGGCAGGATTCTATGGTGCTGGCAAACCTGGATGCAAGCAAGGCTGTAGGTGAACCTAACAGTGTTGAGCGGGGGTGGTCCCTACCCTTACAGCTGCAGAGTATGGTGATGTCTTTGCCTGGGGAATCCTGGTCAGCTCTCTTGCTCTTCTAGATGTATCATGTAGCAGACGTCTTCTGAAATTTGCCTCCATCTCTCTGTCCAACGGCAAGTCCCCTCCATATAGAGACAGTAAAATGCATTTTTTGAGCTGGAGGTTTGAGAAAAATAGCCCACAATTCCTTAGTGTTTGAGTCCATGAGCATTTTGGTCAGTTCCCACTCTGACAGAAGTAGGTATTTCCAGGGAAAAAAGCAGGAAAGGGGAATGATAGTATTGGCTAAACCATCTGATCGTCCCTTATGGACCATCAATTATAACTTGAGGTTGAGAGCAATGTCAACAAAAACAAAGGCATTCTGTGACTTACGTTATCTTGAGGCTTCACAAAGTCCCATACAACAGTGAGAGAGAAAGAATAGTTGAATACATACATAGCCAGTTGTAAAAATTAATTCTCCAACCAAATCCACAGTTACTCTAGCTAAGCTTTGCTTCTACTCTTTTAAATGCAGGCCTCAATAGTTACTTGTGGGGGTACACCTGTCTTGCCCATCACTCTTTCCTTATTCCCTTCATGAGGTACCTGAAGAAGGGATTCAGGAGATACACCTCATGCCAAGCAGTTCTTCCGAACCCCAGCACAAACACCAGGTGTCTCTTTTTTTAGGGTATCTTTCACCCATTGTGTGAAACACCTTCACAGTGGGAACCAGAAAGGACCGTAGCAGACATGAAGTACCCATTGCAAAAAGCATAAAACTGACCAAGCCTAGTACAAGTGCAGCACTGAGTTTGTCTACTTCTGACTGTGAGGCTTAATCTTCTCAGACAGTGATTGCTCTGCTCAGGGAAAAGGACTCTTCCCCCTCACTCCTTAAAGCTTGTTGAAAACAGTGACATCTACAACACCAGCTGAATGGATTTGCTTTGAACAGGAATTCCTTTTTGGAACTGACTCAAGTCTTGTGTTGAAAAAAGTGCATAGCTATCAAGTTGCCAGTATCCCTTTAACAATATTTGTTGAAATGGAGCAAAGAAGTTCCAGCTCTTCTCACAGAGGATATTTTAAGTTTTGAAACACCAGATAACTTACAGATATTTCCCTTTTAAAAAGGGTCATAGAACTTTTTTTTTCCTTCTTCTTCTTTTTTTTAAAAAAAGGATGGACTATGTATTTTTGGGTTTCACAAATTTGTTCTTTTAAAAAAATGGACTTTTGGGATGACAAAGAAGCATATCAAATATGAGCTTCTATGGAAAGCATTTTAGAAGCTATAAAAAATCTTTAAAAGTCATTGGGATTGTAAAACTGTTGTGTAGTCTTAACTATTGCTGTCACTATTATTTACTTGTAGAAATAAATGTCTTATTATTGGAAACTCAAAAGCATGAATTAAAGCTGCCTCGGCATGTGTCTCAGTGTGACCCGTTCACGTCATTTTTCAAAATTCCACAAGGCAGGATTATATGTGACGATATACGTGATCACGTGCATTCAAGGCGGTCACACGTTGTTTGCTGACCACAAACTAAATACCTCGATGTGTTAGTTCACGGTTGGCAAACAACACACGACCACCTTGAATGCGCATGCTTGTGTCCATCGTCACGTATAATCCCGCCTTGTGGGATTTTGAAAAAACGCGTGAATGGGTTGCACCACCGCAACCCGCTCATATAAAAACACCCTAAGTGAAATGGTGTCTGTTTCTATATTTAAAAGGAAGCAAAAAACCAACATGCACCCTGCATTATAAACAGATTTAAATGTGCACACATTCCAAATATTGCATGGGAATCTCATGACTGACTAATATTCTCATGCATTGTTTTGAATATTTATTTACTTCAATTTCTAGACTGCCCTTCTCTCAAAAGCCTTGGAGCAGTGTACAGTGTGTCTCTAAAGACCTGGCTGAAGCCCACAAAGAAAGAGACTAGGGAAAGGCTAGAAATGTTTTAGCTAGATTTTGTAAGCTCTCTTTGTGTGGCTTTCTTATTTAAGGGCTGCATACATGTGGGGATTGCAGGAAAGGGTCCTCTAGTTTGTAGCAATGTAGCCGTATTGGGATGTTATCCTACCTCTTCCCCATGTACTTAGCATGGACCGATGATCTGCAGGAAAGAGTTCATTATGTTCTATTCCTTTCGGGGCGATATTAAATTCAGGTCTTCTCTGGTGGCCGGCTAGATGGAAGTTAAATTTCCTGTGGCACTTTACAAAAAGAGTACAAAGTAACTGCAGTGTCTTGTCTAACATCCTTTCTCAATGAAATCATCTTAAATGTCTCATGCTCTTTGTGAGCCATTGCTAAGTACACAATTGATATTGTGTTTAGTTTATGCAGTCACTTCGCTTTGTAAAGAGCTTTGGAATATCTTGGTTATGAAAAGCAGCTGCTATTTTAAATCAAGCAATTATACCTAGTTATCTGTTGTGTTTATTTTAGAAGTTTCTTCTAAATTTAAGAAATTAAGATAATTTCTTTACGATCCAACAGGTGGTGGTGACTTTTTGCCAAGAGGTGAGTCAGCACGTTACTGATTTCCTTAGAGTTTTGCGTAAGCCATTGTTGTTCACTTTTGTATTTGCAGGTACCTATTTGCATTGCAAGTGAAGCAAGATCTGGCACAAGGCAGGCTAACGTGTAATGATACCAGCGCTGCTCTCTTAATCTCACACATTGTACAGTGTAAGTTCTGCTCCTTTCTCCCTTCTGAAAATGTGGTGGCTGTGAGAACTGCTTGTTGACATGTTATCATTTGTAGTTGCTTGCTTCAGCACATTGCAACAGAAAAACTGATGAGGGCTGTGCATCTCTTCCTTCCACTATTTTAAAATAAAAAACAAGTCCTCCAAAGTATTCTGGGCTTTCAGTCTGCCTCCTGATATTTGTCTGATTTTGAAAGAGCTGTGCCTGGACACCTGGCAGAACTCTATGGGCTTTGCAGAGTGGCAAATGGCTTGAATTCTTAACCAGAATTTGTGTCTTGTTTTATTATTTATACTTCATACTTTATATAATGTCAATGGAACATTTGATTTCTGGAAGTGGATACACTGTGCAAAACACAACTACATATAGTTAGAAGAACCCCAATCTGAATATTAGCCCTGCTTGAAGAACTGAGGGGGATTGGGGGTGGGCAACAGGTTTAACTTACTTTTATGTAGACGTAAGAGAAATAAAAATGTGTTTATTCAGATTATGCATTGTTACATCACCATGTCAAAGCCACTTTTATCCTTCAAATATAAAGAGCAATCACTTAAAAGAGAATACATTTATTTGATTCTGAGCAGTTGTGATAACCCATGCCTATAACAATGCTGCATAAACCTCTCTGAAGAATATAAACCTTGCCAGAAATTTTCAGTCATGGCACATCACTGTGAATTGCCATTTTAAAATGCAGCACTGCATATTTCTATTTTAATACTGCCACGCCTACAGAGCTGCTCACTTCACAAGGCAAAGCGATAGATGGATATACCTGGCTAGAATGGACAGTGTTTTATAGATGGATATACCTGGTTAAGATGGACCAGTCCGTGTCCTCTTTCGGAGATTGTCTGGTTTGCTGGTAGGTCTGTTTTTTCCATCAGTAATCTTCTATCCAACATCAGCCTTTGGAATCCAAAGGCAGATGCCACCAGCTCTTAGTTCACTTCAAACATGTTGCCTGAGGAATAGTCTCAGTGAGTTTTTTTGTCAGTGTGGCACCTTTTGTAGCTCACTGTTCTTGCAGCCCGGGTTTTAAGGGAAGGAATGTGTGCCTCCGAAGGAATGTGTGCTTCAGATGTGGTGGAGATTCCTCAGAAGTGGGAGGTAAACAAGCAACCACCACCACCCCCTTTCCTGAGCAATCTCATTTGCCTGTCTCACTCAGTTTGGAAGAGATTTGTCTGGAAACCAGGTTCTTATTTTCTGGTTTGACATACAAAACAAAGCAGCACTAACCGATGACACACAAAAGGTAGTAAAGGAGTGCTGTTTATTTTGGCTAGTGCAGGGGTGGAGAACCTCTGGCCTATGTCGGTTTTTAATTTGGCCCCTTTCCAATTCCTGGGATCCAATTTGACCTGTGGATCCAGTTCCTACCCTCAAGCACTGAAAGAGCGAGCTGAAAGGAAGGGAGCAGAGATGAGGGCATGCACTCAAGGATAGGGGATGGACCCAAGCCAGAATCATGACCTAGACCTTTCCTTCCTGAATTCTGAGAAAACCCATTTAGCACTTTGTCCCTAACTTCCTATCTAGCCTGCAGAGCTTGCACAAATTTTCAAAGTGGCCTACAGGAGGGAAAAGGTTTTTCACCTCTGGGCTAGTGATCTTTTGTGTTTCTGTAATGCCTATCATTTCCCATCTGTTCCTTCCCTGGAGGAATCTGTTCCCACCCCAGAGTCCTTGTTTGTCAGAAGTAGTCAAATATCTTCCTTGTGAATCTGAGAGCATGCATTTGTGGTACAATCAAAGTTGGCTTTGTAGCCAAATGTTTCATTCTGTTGCAACGCAAACTCTCCTGAGGGAGCATGCCAAAGAGAAGATGTGCTAATCACTCTCATTTTTCTTGAGACAATGGGTTTCAAAATGTCAGTTTCAAAATTACAGCAGTGATATTGTACTTCTGAGGTTTTTTACAATCACTAATCAAATTAGACTGATTTGTGGGAGGAAAGAAGTTCTGTTCATTAGATGCCCTTTATCAAGTGTAAAACGGTTAGAGAAGACAATGGGAAAACATATGCTTTTGAGCACTGGCAGAATAAGGTTCCAGAATTTTCTGTTTTATCCCACCTCCTTTATTTGTTATAGAGGTAATGACTGTAGAGGGTAGGTTTTGGCTTCTCTTGCTCTTGTTCATAACTTGATGATCTTGTTTACAGAAAATTCAAACTTGAATTTGATTTATAGAATCTTAAAATGTGTGTGTTTAACATAAGCACCTCTCGTATCAGTGCATGATACTGATTGAAACTGATCCAAATAAACAGGAAAAGACCGAGCTTCCATAACCCCAAACTATGATTCTGCAATTAAAATGGCAGCACCCAAGTTGTGATGAATACGAGCTATTTTGTCTGCAAGGTAATTAATAAAAATATCCAGGGTGGATTGATTTAAATCAAGGCGATTCAAATCATTGATTTAAATCAAGAGAAAAAACGAATTTAAATCATTGATTTAAATAAAGTTTCCCATGGATACTGCTTCACAGATGTGCCCTAAACAATGGTGCAAATCTGATCACTAAAACATGTTAATTTACAACTCAATAGAGCATTTACACCATCTTAGGAGGGTATACTTTGCATAATTTTTTTAGATAAGTTGATTTTCATTTTTCATTAATTTTAGGAAATAGTACATAATACATGGTTTATTTAATGAATACCTTTGCTCATTATCTGTGTCAAGCTGCAGACACAGTGAGTACATTAGGCATGTTAAGTAAATCACACACAAATTAGCACGTATAACATATTTTATTAAACTAAACAATCTTAAATGTTACATAAATGTTTCACATTTGCAGCAGTCTCCTGAGTTCCCTAGGCTGTCCTTAAAACTTCTAATTTTTTTATTTTCAGATTTTACTAACTCTAACAAACAAGTCATCACAATAATAAAGGCTGTCCTTAAAACTTTTAAAACTAGATCTCATTCTCCTCTCCCCACTGTCATTTTTATTTATAGACTGAAACAGAAATACAAGTTTCCCTACTTTTTCAACTCCCAGTCGATTTCTTAGCTTTCAGTAAATAATACCAAATGAAGAAAATATTCTCTCTGTGCCTGCAGAGGAAGCCACTGCTGTGAAAAGCTGGGTTAGCAACTGAAGAAACTCTGGTTCAAGGTGCTTGGCTAATGACTTCCACCAGTTCAGGGGAGTGACTTTGTTTAAAACAGCATCAGCAAACATGTACTATTTAAATTGTTCCCCTCCAGCCCTGAATTTTTTTATGGCTGGCATGACTAAGGAGTTATTAATGTTGTCTTCCCTTCTTCTTTCCAGTGCTCCTTTCTGTTTCACTTTCTTTCCTATGTAACTCTTCTGCCTTGGCCCAGTTGGGCCGGACCCGACCCATTCCTCACCCCATGATCACACAACAACAAACAATTATCCAGTAAGACTTTTGCTCATTGCAGCCCTGTGTCTTTGCACATGTGACTTAGTCTGCTATGCTTAGCAACTAAGGGCCCAAAACTTTCAAAAAGCAAGCGCTGGTAGTTACTGGGCACACTAAAGCCATTTTCATGAGATGAAAAGGAAATGAATGCCTGTGTTTGATTAGTAGGTAAAGGGTAAAAAATAATAAACATAATTTGAGTGAAGTGAGCAAATTGGTTCTTAAAAGGAGTCTTTAAATCTGTGTGATAGAGAGCCATTAATTCATTTTTAAGAGATTCTAAGTATAGGTTAAACATGCTTGTGCTGAGCTTTAATTTGAATCACATTATTTTAAATGAGAAATTTAGTATTTAAATAATCTTTAAAAAATAAAAAAAATCCTATTTAAATTTTTTTTAAATTGATTTTTAAAAAAATCTTTTTAAAAAAATCATTGATTTTTATCCACTCTGAAAATATCACATTGGACATTATATGACTCCATTTCCAGGCACAGACAGACCAGATTAACCAGGCCCCTCATGACCTGGAACAGCTCTGCTGGATGAGACTTTGCAGATTCTGTGATAGCGGAGAATAAAGCTTTCTTCACCACCAACACAGCCATGGCATAGTCCTTTTAAAACTACCTATGCTGCAATCAGTTGGCTTCAGCGTGACTTGAGCGCCACCTGTACTCTAACCACCTCCCCTCTCACTTCAGCCATCTCAAGTCCTCCGTATACCAGGGGGACCTGTGCTGATGAAGTGATGGGAGTGGACGACTGGGTGCAACCATGTCAATGGCCATGGTCAAAATGTCATTCCACAAGGCAACCAGGTCATCGATAGAGTAGCCGCTAAGATCAGTAGATAAATCCCCCAGAGAATTCTGGAAACGATCTGATCCATTAGCCTCCGGGGGCATACCAACCTAACTGGTCCACCACCCCAACGAGGGCATAGGAGGGCTGGAATCTGGGCTTTCAGAAGGTAATGATGCGACCACGACAATGGTGGTGTTACAACACCCCTGATAATCGGAACCCCTGTATCCAGGCAAAATATCAAATCCAATGTGTGACCCCGCCTCATGCATCAGGCCAGATATTATCTGGGATAGACCCATGGTTGTCATGGCAGCCATGAACTCCTGGTCTGCCCCTGAAAGGCTAGCCTCAGTATGAATTTTGAAATCACCCAAGACAATCAGTCTAGGTGATTTAAACACCACCTCCGAGAGTAGCTTGGCTAGAGTAGTTAGAGAATCAACTGTGCAGTGGGGTGGTAGGGACACCAGGAGGATTTCCAATCTATCCCCAGCCAAATCCAACACAAGGTGGATGTACTCTATATTAGACAAGTTAGGCACCAGATACCTCCTAAAGACCAAGCTGTCTTTACACATCAGAGCCACTCACCCCCAAGCTGAGACTGATGCTGTAAAGAGTACTTGGCTGGCACCATCTGGGATAATACTGGTTCAGATGCCACCGGCCTCACAGTTTGAATTAGATCCTTGCCCATCATGGCTGGTGAACGCCAACTAGGAGACATTGGGGCCATTGCTGGCTGGGGTGATCAGTGATTCAGTTCAGGAGGAAAGGGTGTTTGACACCCTGCAGTTGTCTAGCCCCTGCTTAAGAAGCCATCTTGGGGCACTGACTCCCTGACCAGCTGTCAGCCTGTCTCAAACCTTCCCTTTTTAGGGAAGGTTATTGAATGGGTGGCTGTCCATCAGCTCTGGGCTTATCTTGATGTCATGGAATTCATGAACCTGTTTCAGTCAGGCTATCATCCTGGGTATGGCACGGAGACTGTACTTGTGGCCTTGGTCAATGACCATTGCCTTGAGATTGACAAAGGGAACTCTACCCTGTTGATCTTGTTAGTTCTTTCAGCGGCCTTTGATACAGTTGATCACAAGGTGGTGGTGACATGACCGGCAGGAGTGTGTGGGACCACTTTTGGGTGGTTTTGCTTCTTCCTTTTGAGGAGGTCCCAGAGAGTGGTGATGGGCAATTGCTCGTCGTCCTCTCAGGACCTCCCCTATGGGGTCCTGCAGGGTTCTGTTCTACTTCCCCTCTTGTTCAACATGTATATGAAGCCACTGGGTGAAGTCATTATGAGGTTTGGGGTAAAGTGTCGTTAGTAAGCTGATGATACCCAGCTCTCCCTCTCTTTTTCATCCGATCCAGTCTTGGTGCTCACCCAATACCTGGCTGCTGTCAGTGACTGGCAGAGGATGAGCCAATTGAAGCTGAATCCAGACAAGACCAAGGTGGTGATGGTTGGTTGACCTTGTGCCTGGAGGGGATTGGGACTCCTGTTATTGATGGAGTCTGGCCCTCTCTGGTCAATCAGGCTTGCAGCCTTGGAGTGCTTCTGCACCCCTCACTGCACCTGGATTATCAGGTTGCGGCAGTGGCCAGAAGCGCTTTTCACCACCTCCATCTGCTGAGGAGGCTGTGTCCTTTTCTTTCTGATTAGGATTTGGTCACCATCATCTATGCTTTCTAGAGGTGGGACCCCGGGGCAATTACCGGGTACCGGATTTACCGGTTTTCCGGTTCTCAAAAGAACCGGATTCTCGGATTAAATCCGGTATCTGGTACCGGTTTTATTTCATTGATTTCAATGGGGCACTGTGTCCCCATTGAAATCAATGGAATACAATTCCTCCCCCCTCCCCCTCCCAGGCTGCGCGGGTGGAAGGGGGGACACCCCC
>QEPC01015038.1:701783-715112 GCA_003113815.1 Sphenodon punctatus
GGGGGGGGTGTCCCCCCTTCCACCCGCGCAGCCTGGACTCGGGGAGGGTTTTTTTAAAAACTTTTTTGGTGGGACTTACATTGCAGCCATTCATTTAAATGGCTGCAATGTAAAAAAATCCGGTATCCTGTAACAGGACCAGATTTACCGGGTCGAATCCGATAATGCCGGTACGCCCAGTACCGGCATTATCGGATACCGGATTTACCGCCACGCCCACCCCTAATGCTTTCATCACCTTGAGGCTAGCTTATTGCAATACGTTCTACGTGGGGCTGCCCTTGATGACTGTCTGGAAGCTGCATCTGGCGCAGAATGCGGTGGCTTGCCTCCTTTTTGGGGCAGGATGCTGGGAACACATTACAGTGGTGTTCCAAAGTCTGCACTGGCTTCCTATAGCTTTCCTGGCACAATTTAAGGCGCTGGGTTTGACCTTTAAAGCCCTAAATGATCTATGCCCCACATATCTGAAAGACTGCCTGTCCTTCCCCATTGCAACCTCTGTGGTTGACCTGGAGGGCCTCCCTGTGGGAATCGTCTGTTAGCCTTGTTCGTACAACAGGATCTCAGAGAGGCATTCTTGGTTGCTGCCCTGTTATGAAACTCCCCTCCCCCATGGTTTGTTTGAACCCAAGCCTAGGCATCTTCCAGAGGCAGTGTACAACTTTTCAGTTTGAAAAGGCATTTGTTGGGAATAGGGAATTGGGTGGTTTGGGTGTTAGGCTATGGGGGTTGGGTATGGGGAATGGAGCAGTGGTATTGGGGGGCTGTGGGCAGGTTGAATTGTTTTTTTTGGGGGGGTTGTATGTGTTTTAATGTTTTTATGACTTATAAGCTGACCTGAGTCTCTGGGAGAGGGCAGCATATAAATTTAAATAAATAATTGCCTATTATTTTAATGGACTTAAGATTAATATTGCCAATGCCCTCCAATGTGTGACAGAGTCTATATAACATTCTCCCTTCACTGATGTAATAATGACTTTTGTTTCCACACTAGTCTGCAAAAAAAAAAAAGCTCTGCTGGGATCTCACATAACTATTTTTCTTACTGAGGATCTCTTGTATGTCTTAAAACCTTTCCTTTGGCAACAGAGTGTTAGTGTGATAGTAGCTGAATTGCTCCCAGCTTGCGGGGGGGCATAGCTCAAGTGGTAGGAGTGCATGCTTTGCATGTATACGGTCTGAGGTTCAATCCCCAGCATCTCCACCTCAGAATCCCTGGTAGCACGCCTGGCAGAGGCCTGTGCTGGGGGCTTGGAGTGGTCTCAGGTAGCACGCCGGGATGGCCTNAGCATCTCCACCTCAGAATCCCTGGTAGCACGCCTGGCAGAGGCCTGTGCTGGGGGCTTGGAGTGGTCTCAGGTAGCACGCCGGGATGGCCTCTGCCGGAGACCCTGGCAGAGCCGGATCTGGACCCAAATTTGAAACCCCTGCTGCCGTGTCAGGTTGTGACAATACTGGGCTAAGATGGACCATTGGTCTAACTCAGTTAGGCAGTTTAATTTAAGTTTACGTTCTATAGTATTTTAATCTCCTCTAGCATCTTATTAATTGGATCAGGAATTATTTTATGCATTTGTGTGAATAAAAATTAAACCAAGTAGCTGATGGTGGTGGTGATACAGAAGCAAACAGACAAGACAGGAGTCACAGCGCACTGTGCATGCCCTTCTGTGCATCAGGTAGAAGTCTCTGAATATGGGATGCACGCTACCAAGAGTCACTTTGTGGTGATTACATCTCTGGCAGAAATTACACTGATGTCACAGCCTGCTCTTAATATAAACTCTTCTTATGACAAAATCAAATGGGTTATTGCAAAATTAGCATATATATTACAAAACAACTCATTTAATATGAAAGCTGCTACATTAAAATATATTAACACTTTATGAGAAGTACAGAGAATGCTTTATATATTTGGATATGCTGACTTTTGGCAAATGGGGAAGTGGCATGTAAGATGATGAGTAGGTAAAAGAGCAAAAATATAGGGTAAAACTACAGAAAATGGGGCCAGCTGGATCCCCCACCTGCCTTGGGCAGGGCATATGCAGTCACCACACTTTGGGCTGGCGGGGAGAGCAGGCCACACAATCTGCCCCCTTCCTCCCGTGGGGGAACCTGGTGGGCAAGCTGCTGTCACAAGTCCCTCCACTCCCCGGAGCAGGCCAAGAAGCCATTTACAAGGGTGGACGCGCAGTCGTGGCCTCGCCCGCTATCCTGCCCCTTGTCATGATGTGGACATACAGAAATGGCGAACTACAGCCATGGCTCTATGGTGCCGTCGGACTTTGCCACAGATCTGTATGGGACCTGCCTGATGAGAGGCAGCCTTTTACTCCACGTAGGCCCACAATATGTGGGGCAACAGTAGCCCACAATACGTCCAGCAGATGCATAATTTAGCAGCCTATTGCCCTACCCATGGCAGAAGTGGACAAACATCTGCCAGCCCGGCAGCCTGACAGTAAGCTGCATCACAGGCTAATGTGGGGCAAGGTCCAATGTGGGTTAACGTTCCATGTGGCCTTACCCATAGAAGCATCAGAAAATCTATAAGAATTACTGTAGACCATTTAAAGTAAAACCACACTAATAGGTAGCAGTACAAGTAAACAGCCATCAGAAATGCCCTTAGTTGAAGTGACTAGAAAAATGTTTTTAAAGATAATCACAATAGCTCTGAAAGAAGAAACGCTCCATAAAGTTCAGCTGCCTTCTTTAGAGAGGTGTTAGAAATGAGAAAAAGTTGGGGGGCAGGGTCTGGGCAGCAAAGACAGAAGAATGGTGGATATAAGGTCAGAGAGAACAGAGCCATGGGAGCTTTACAAGTCATGAGGGCAATTTAGAAATTGATTTGGAAGTGATAAATGCACTGTCAGGAATCAATAGCAAGAAAGTAGTCTGGCTGTAATATTTTTGGTCTCCTGAATATTAGATGATAGGGGTTTAGGAAGGCCCTAGAAGAGGGAATTTAAATACTTAGTGGGTGGTGAATAAGAAATAAATAATTTTTTCAGCCGAGACCGGGCCAAGCTAATGTTGTATTCTAGCAGACAGTGATAGGTAGACCAACTTCTTTATTAAATGTCTACCTGTCATGTAACTTCAGTGTCAAAAGTGACCCCATGAGATTTCAGAACTTGGGATCAAGGTAATGTGGGGTGGGGGTGGGGGGCGGGGTTAGAAGCACGAGACAAAGTGAACAGAAATATACTCAGTTTTGAAGTATTCAGGGATAAAATGTTAGAGTAGCAGCTAGTAGTTGATAGTCAAAACAATCAGTCCAGTCCAGTTGTTTTTCATCTGTAAGCTCTGTTTCTTTGTTAGCGATCAGCTTGTGACTGAAAGTAATTATAGAATTTTCCAGTGTTTGCCTATGAGCCCTGAATTTTAATCTAGTCTTCATTAGGTATAGAGAATGAGATGCATACAGCTGTGCACCTGGAAGAGCGGAGTCCCTTATTGATTTGACACAGGACACTAATACCATTTTCACTATCCTGTTCTTCCTAGTAGTCTGGACTCATGATGCACAGTGGGGCTATCACTTTATGAAGTACATTATAGCACCATTTTCAGAAGCATGTCAATAATTTATGACAGAGGAGCAGACAAACATGCTATTAAATATTCTGTCTGATTCCCATAGGTAGATTGCCAAAAAAGTGACATCCCACCTAATGTGGCGAAGCTGAAAGGTGGGTTATGTAGCAACCTGTTGCATGCTTATAATAATAAAACCTGCAGCAGACGAACTTTAGTCTATCAAATAATTTATTCAGTTAAATTCACAAAATGTAACAAGTCAGGGAAAGGAAAGGGACAGGATACTGTGAATTCCTGCAAAATGTGAATCACAGCTAAGTTGATAAACCCCCAGGTTGTGATAAATATATGTGGGTATATGTATAAAATAGACAATTTTAAAAGCTTCCCTTTTCAAATTTGCTGTAATGCAGTTGTGAGGCTTTTGGAGCTGAAGTTCTGAGGAGGAAAAATGCAATTGTTCTGGAGGAATACGATGATGATGGCAGAGGTGCCACACTGAGATTTAAACAAGTCAATCTTCTCTTTAGGAATGTTCAGCAGCAAGTTGTAACCTCCTTTCTTATTATCCCCATACACCCAGTGTAGTACAAGTTTGTAATTTTTCATTACTTAGGCTGGCCATTTAAAATCTGTTTTTTTGCGGGGAGAGAAAGGAATGGAACCTTAAATCCTGCTACAGTTTCTCAGTGTTTTCCAGTACTTCTGCAGTTGGCAAGTAGCATGGGAAGCATAGCATAATAAAAATATAAATGATGAGATCATATTGCAGTTTTGGACAAACCCACTTTTATTTCTCTGTCATATTTCTAAGTTATTTCAGTTTTAAGTTTCAGTTTCTGGTTCATCTGAGTGTAGTACAGATTAAATACAGTGTTTTGATTTTTCTCTCTTTAGCTGAGATAGGAGATTTTGATGAAACCACTGACCGTGAACACTTAGCGAAGAACAAGTATATACCTCAGCAAGAAGCATTAGAAGACAAAATCATGGAATTTCATCGCAATCATGTGTAAGTCCCAACTTTAATTTTGTTTATTTCTAACTAGAAACACATACTAGGCTTCGTCAATTGACTTCAAACATCTTTTTGCATGCTATTCATTCTATAATATATGCCATACAAAATTATCCCCAAATGCTTTGTTACTGACCTCACTGGAACTAGTTACATGTATGAGTGCTTGCAGGACTGGAGCCAAAGTGTATAGGCATACAAGAGTGTGAAATAAAGGGCACTCGTGTCCTTCAGATCACATGATCTTCACTTTTTTTAGCCATAGTTAAAGGTGTGTGAAGGAAGCCTTGCAAGATAAGTCTTGGGGAAAAGATATGAGCATATAGAAATCTTATGACGATAGGCTCTAAAATGTCTTCAGATACCGAAAGTTAAGTGTCCTAGATCCAGGAGAAGAGCTAGCTCTTAAAGAGTCAGAAGAGCAATGGAAAACTAGGAAGAGAAATGTGCAGAGATTCCTGCTGCTTAGAATGATCAGAAGTCTCAAACCTCTGTATTTTGAACAGACTGAAGTCCTTGGTTTTGGTTTTTGTAGAAGCATTAATATTAATCAGGAGCGCATGACAGGCAGCCAGTTCTCAAAGCACTCCTGCTGGCGTAAGTGCTATGAAAAGCAGAGCCTTAATCTTGAGCAGTTTAATTTTTTAGGCAGTCCTTCATCCCAAAAGTATGTCCACTGCCTTGAGTTCTCTTATTCCCTTCCACTTCTCATGTAACCTTTTACACCTTTACACTTCTCATGTAAGCCACATAATATTCTGTGATGCTAAATCCTCTAGGGCTCATGGCGGAAGATACAGTCAGCCAACAATACTGCTTTATGTCTGCAGTTGTTCTTGTATGTATCTCCGCCAAACCGTTGCACTGGGAGTTAGGTTTTTTTCACTGTGTGCCATACACTCATAAAAAACCTTCTCTACATCCCAGTGACATGTGCTTCCTGAAGTTTTAAGCCTAAGGAGATGTGTAGTCTATAAAGAGGGTGGGTGAATTCAACTGGAAACATTTTAACTATATTAGATTCTTGTAGTTTTTTTTTTTTAATGAAGCAAACATAACTTCTAAAAATTGCCCAAACTCTGGTGCCTGGAGCTTTATTTGCAAGCTCAATTGTATTTTAAGTGAAACACATCTTAATCCAATATCATTCTGCTTCTAAAGGAAGCAAATTAAAGTTCTAAATCTGTCCAAGGTTGAAACAGGCAGTCAAGATTTTCAAAAGTGGCCAGTCATTTTTTACTGTGCTAGTTTTGGGTCTTCAGTTACAGACACCATAAATTGAAGCTGAGTGCAGATAACACTGAAGTGATAATCTAAAGGACCGCTTTCCTCCTTATGTCCCTTTACGACCCCTAAGATCAGCTGAGGGTGCCCTCTTGCAAGTTCGATCATTGGTCCAGGTCTGAACAACCCAGGCATGCAGGAAGGCGTTCTCGGTGGCTGCTCCGTGGCTTTGGAACGCCCTCCCCCGGAGGTTCGTCTAAGCCCTAGCCTGTGCATCTTCCAGAGGCAGTGCAAGACACATTTATTTGGCCAGGCATTTTAACAGCCAGGGTAGATTCTGGGGTGGGGTGGGGGTTTTATTGGTTATGATGATGTGAGCCGTCCTGAGCCTTCAGGAATAGGATGGGATAGAAATCGAAATAAATAAATAAAATGGTGGTTCGCCAGCTCTGTGACCTGGAGGCGTTGGGACACCCATTATTGATGGAGTACAGTGTCCCCTGATTATTCAGGTTCACAGTCTTAGGGTGCTCCTGGATCCTGTGCTACATTTGGAACATCAAGTCACAGTAGTAGCTACTAGTCAGCAGTGCTTTTCACCAACTTCACCTGGTGGGAAGGCTGCAACTCTTTCTTTTAGATATGGACTGTGATGCATTGTAAGTGGGGCTGCCCTAGAAGAATGTTCGGGGGCTGCAACTAGTGCAAAATGCCGCAGCCTGCCTCTTGGTGGAGATGGGTTGTCGGGAGCACATTACATCCGTGCTCCAGAGTCTACACTGGCTTCCAGTAGCGTTCTGGGCACAATTCATGGTGCTGGTTTTGATCTATAAAGCCCTTAAATGGCTTGGGCCCTCCTATCTAAAGAACTGTTTTTTTCTCTTATGAGTACTTGCAGGCACATTCTGGGCATAATTCAAGGTGTTGGTTTTGATCTATAAATCCTTAAATGGCCCGTTCCCTACATACCTAAAGGATCACCTCCTCCTTTATGCCCTGCATCTTCCAGAGCCAATATAAAACTTATTTATTTTGCCAGGCAGTTAACAGGCAGGGTTAGGATTTTGAGCATATTTTATGGGTATTTTGTATGTGATTTTATGGGTTTTATTATCTCTGTATTTTATATGTATATTTTGATGGTGGTGGTGGTGGTGGTGGTGACGATGATGATGATAGCCACCTTGAACCTAGAGTGAAGGGTGGGATAAACATCCAACTAAATAAACAAATACACGAAGAGGCTTGAATTTTTCAGAGTGAGTGCTCATCACTTTGGAAAATTGGGCTTCTTTAGAGTGTCTCAGGATGGGACCTCAAATCATTAGTTACTTCTGAAAAATTGTAGCCATTGGGCTACGGTCACATTGGCCATTAGCGCTGGTGTATCAAAAGCTAGAGATTGGATGACAGGTAATAGATACATAAGTATCATGTGGTGATCAGCATCTGTTTTTAGACTTTTTAGGTCATAGGTCACTAAAAATCCCATGGTTATAGTTGCAGAGAACTCAAGTATCTTTATTTTTTTTCTAAAGTGGACAGACACCAGCAGAATCAGATTTCCAGCTGCTAGAGATTGCCCGTCGGTTGGAGATGTACGGAATCCGGTTGCATCCAGCAAAGGACAGAGAAGGGACTAAGATTAACCTGGCAGTTGCCAACACAGGCATTCTGGTGTTTCAGGTTTGAGTACCTTCGATTATGGCTTCAGTTTTTAATTCTAAAGTGATGCCTTTAGGTGAAATGTGTCTAACAGAGAATCATTCTACAGCAGAGAGAAGCTAAACCAGGGCTTGGAGCCAATGAAATGTCAGGAGGCACCTCATGAGTTATTTCTAATGCATTAGACATACCAGTTCCCACAATTCCAGATTTCCCCTACCACACACTTATACCTGACCTAACAGTCAGGGCTCCACTCTAGATTCCAGCCCATTGTCCTGCTTGCACCAGTACCAGAGTGCCATAGAAGAAACTGAACTCCCAAAACTACCCTCCTCAGATCTGCTGTTGGAAAGCTGCAGGCAGACTGCAATCACAGAGTACCCTGTTCCACGTAGCATAAAAACAGACATGTGGGGCAGTGCAGTGGCTGTCTGGCCTGGCCCAGGGCAGGAAACTGCAGTCTACATGGCCCATGCTGGGCCAGGGCCCAGAACTAATGTGCCTGTGGTGAGAGAGCTGTCCTGCTGCCTACACGGCCAGGTAGGTTGGGGAGCACAACAAATGTGCAGGTGGCCATCCCTGCGCACACCTTGCTCCCAGCACCGCACCCTGCCATGATGGACGACCATGGCGGCGCCCAACCGTATGGCAGAGCCACATATATGTGCTAGCTCACGTTGGCTTGCGTAAGCTGCCCTTATCCTGGGTTGTAATCTTGGAGATTTTCCGAGGACACAGCTCTGGCTAGCCACCTAATTGCCCCAGGGCAGAAGCGGGCTAACATCTGGCAGTGCCCAGATGGGCTGGTGACTCCTGGGCCAAAGCAGGCTTAAGCGGTCCACCGTCACATCTGCTTTTACTCATGAGGTGTGACACAGCATGTCGCAATCAGAGAAGAAAATGTCAAGCAAGCATGAAACAGCAGAAAGTTTGGACATTGAGTATGTAGCAGAGATGGATTCAGGTGTAGGTGGGAGAAGAGTTGAATGGGGCAGGAGAGAGGCACAGTTGTATAAAAGTGGTGTTCTGTGAAAAGCCCTGTAAAACCTAGAGGTGGCTCTGGCTGCTTTTGCCCAAGAAGGGTCACCCAATAATTTCTTTATCCCCTTTGCCCAGCCCACCAGTCCCTCTTCTCAGAGACTCCAGACCACCTGACATCCTTGAACTATATAAATTAGATGGAAAAGCACACATGCAAAAAAAGCCCTCCATATGCTGTTTTTATATCTGGCTCTTTTGTTCTTCAGCTGTAGCTAAAAGCTTATTTTTTAAAAATGCTATTGTTTTATAATTTTACATAGCCAGATCTGCAACTAATGAGAGTGGAGTTACTCCTCTTTGTAATATTTCTGTAATGATTAAATTACTTTTAGTAGCTTAACCACCAATGTATTTGTTAAAATAACCATTTCTTTTAAATTATCTAAATTGTTTTTACCACCACAAAGCATTCTAGTTTCCAGGCCATCTAAAATATCTCCCCCTCAACTCTCCTAGTGAGAAAGAGTCTACTAGTTTCAAAACAAAATCACCCTCCCAGGGTAGAATACAAAATGTCCTGCCAGGAAACCCATAAAACTAAGACACAGCTTGAACAGCGATCAGAGGAGATCCTGAACATAAAAAAGAAGAGAGCTGCTATAAAAGCACATATACTAGGTAATTACACACACACAGCCAAATACAAGCCTTCCTAAGCATGTGAAAATGCTCAGTTGTGTTTAAAGAGATTACTTCTTGGGGGTTCATTTAAGCCCGAGTCTGTCCATTTTCTGGAAACATTGTAAGACCTTTTTTATTTGGCCAGGCATTTGGCAGGCAAGGATAAGGTTGGGTCAGTTTGAGAGGGGAGTTAGGGAAGGGGTTAGGGGCAAGGGGACTTTTAGATGTTTTTATTGGTTGTAAGCTGCCCAGATCCTTGATGGGAAGGGCTGCATATAAATTTAAATAAAATAAATAAATACTGGGCCATGGGCCCGCCTTATCCTTCAAGAGCACACGCACCATCACTCTAGGCATATAGCTTCACTCATGTCTGTGGGTGAACTCTTGGTCCCATTGAAGTTAATGAGAAAACTTCCAGTGGTTTCATTGCAGTCAGGATGTGTCCTCACAGCACTTACGATGTTAAAAAAAGAAGAAGTGCTGTTGTCCATATTGTACAGATGGAGAGCTGAGGCACAGAGAGACTAAGGATAATATTTTTGAAAGTGTTTAAGTGACCTACAGCCCAATTCTTCAATTGCACTAAACCAACTTAAGCTATGTTGAAATCAGTACGGCTATCTCCAGTGTAAGCTCTTTGAGGATCAGAATTTTAGGAGCCTAAATCCCATTTTCAGAAGGCACTTAATCGCCTAAATTTCACAGACTTCTCATAACAGCAAGTCTTTTCAGTGGAACAGCCGATTTAGGCTTCTTAGTCGCTTTTGCAAACTACTTTAACTTTTTTCATCATAACACAAGTTTGAAGTGAAGCAAAGATTTGAACCTTCATGTCCTGAATCATAAATCAGCTTCTAATTCATTGGATCATCATTTCCATTGATCGCAAAACTTAATGATAAGTATGTGTGACTGCATCCTTAGGATGAGGCTCTCTTATGGCTTCAGACTTGCTGTGCTGCTCCTGAACTCTTAAAAAACATTTAAAATTATTTTCAATTAAACGCTCTCAAGTCGTTGATGCATTCTTCTTTTCCTTGTTGTGGTATGGACTAGTTCTTGCCATTGCTTACTGATGTACATTCTTCAGAAAGAGAGGCTGCTTCAAAGGTACTGCTCTGATTTTACTCATTAGGGAGACATAAGGAAAGTTTTTAATACACAAAGAATCTAAAGTTCTGTTCTGCACTTATGGTAAAACCATAAAATTAGATTTCAAGATATTAGGGTAGGGATTGATGACATGGCCCAGCAGAGTGTCTACTTGCAGCCTATGTCTACTCATGTATTGGTATAGCGCCAGGCACAAAGGGGCTGTAATGATGATAGGACCTCTAGGCACTGCTGGAAACATGACCCAAATCTGCAAACATTTATACATATAGATTACATAGGTAGTCTTCAAGAGGATTGCTTGTATGCTTTCAGTTAAGAATGTTCATATGTTCTTGCTGGATTGTTGCCTAAATAAGTGATAACGATGTCACGATTGCTAGTCAAACATCTAAATAGTGAATATATGACAGTAATTTCCTTAGCTTTTGGAATTAATTTTATAGCTGTGTTTTTAGATCATTTGGCTTTTCCTTTAGTATGTAATGATTCACTTTAGTTTGTTATCTTTAGGGTCACACCAAGATCAATGCCTTCAACTGGGCAAAAGTGCGAAAGCTGAGTTTTAAGAGGAAGCGTTTTCTTATTAAACTACGGCCGGATGTGAATGTAAGTTTATGTAATGGCAATAGGTAATTTGAATAATCATCCTGTGATAAACTCTGTCACATGTGAAATAAATGGAGCCACAGTACTATCTACTCCACCCTTACTGAAACCTGGATCTCCCCCACTGACTCAAATCAAATCTTTATTAAGCTTAACCAAATGGTAATCGCTATTATAAAAACATCATTTTAAAATTCAATTTTAAACATAACTTTACTAACACATACATCAAAATAATTACCTTTAATAAAATTCAGCATATTTGATTTGATCAAAGTACATAGGCACGTTAATTATAAAATTATAAGACCCATTCAATTGACAAGTAAACACAACAAAAGGACTATTATTATAATTTGATAGAGCTATACAGGCTTAGGTACCATGATCCATATTAGTATAAGCAAAGCTTAGAAATTTGGTTCTAATTAAAAAAGCCTCCTTTAAAAATCTCGCTGCAGCCCCAGTTCTATATACATTCACATCAGTCAACATAATTTGTCTTAAAGTTGAGCCATCCCTTCCCGGGAACCGCACTAAATACAGAGCTAAGTATTTAGATCTCAATTTGTCATAGAGATGACAGTCGAACAAAATATGTTCAGGTTCAGCTACTTATTGCTGGAATGGGCAAAAATGAGAAGCTTAGTCTACTTTATGAAAAGGACCCTCTAAAATTCTAGAGGGTAGAGAATTCAGTTGAGCGCACAAGAATAAGCACCTAGATCTAAAGGATAAGTTTTGAGTAAGATAAGCAGCCATACACCCCATACACAATATGAATATAATCGTGTAAAAAGGAGGTGGCATTAATTTTTGCTATAGTCCGCTGTCTATCTAAATCCATTAGCCTCTGATTTAATTCAGATCGGAAATGTGTTATTTCCCTAGATAAAATATATTCTTTTGAAAAACCCATCTACTTAAGGTTTAATTCCATAACTTCCATCCAAGGGTTTATATAATGGTCATCCTTGATCGCACTTAATATTGGATTTACAGTATACAACATTTTTAACCAATAAAACAAGGCGGTCCTAACCACCACCGTTTCCCAGCTAACTTGGCCCAGCTCTAGTCTGGTAGCCTCCAATGGGATTCCTCGTGGTATACTTAATAAGGCGCGCAAGAAACTATTTTGTGGGCTAATTATACCTTTAGGAGGAGGAATGACCCATATTTCTGCTCCATAGAGAAATTTAGAGCGGACCTTGGCATTGTACACTCGCAAGGCCCAACTCAGTTATGATTTCCCAAAGTGAGTAAATAGTCTCACTATTGCCAAAGGAGCTCCACCTAACGCTAACTTAGCAGATTGATAGTGAGACATCCATTTACTGTTTTTTGAAAAAATGATCCCTAAATATTTAAATGTGTTTACTTGTTGAATCTATGGGCCGTTAATTGGCCAAGAGTAAACCCTTTTTTCTTCTGTCCTTGGCCCTCTCCTCTTCTCTATCTACACCCAATCCCTAGGCAAACTCATTGCTTCCCACGGTTTCCAATACCACCTATACGCTGACGACACTCTACTCTATCTCTCCACTCCTTCCCTCTCCCCCTCTATTCAAGCTCGTCTCACCAACTGTCTCTCCGATATCGCCGCCGGGATGTCTCAACGTCAACTCAAACTGAACATGGCGAAAACTGAACTCCTTATCTTCCCTCCCAATCTTTCCTCTCCCTCATCCATGTCAATTGCCATTGACGGGATCTCCATCCTCCCTGTCCCCCAAACCCGTAGCTTGGGCTTCATTTTCGACTCGCACCTTACCTTCAAACCCTACATTGACTCCGTGGCCAAATTCTGCTGCTTCTCCTCCCACAACGTTGCTAAGATCCGCCCTTTTCTGTCTGTCTCCTCTGCCAAAACTCTCATCCACGCCTTAGTCATCTCACACCTCGACTACTGTAACCTCCTCCTTGGTGGCCTTCCCTGCTCTCACCTTTCTTCCCTCATCTCTGTTCAACACTCTACTGCCAGGATCATCCACCTAGCCCATTGCTTTGACCATGTGCAGCCTTTCCTCTCTCCACTGGCTCCCTCTTCCTGAGCGTATTCTGCACAAGCTCCTTGTTTTCACTTACAAAAGCTCAAAGCTCTTCACAACCTCGCTCCCCCCTATCTCTCTGCCCTGATCTCCCTCCGAACCCCTGTTCGAGCACTCCGCTCCTCTTCCATCCCCTCCCTCACCCTCCCACGCCTCCCCTGCTCCCCCAACTGCCTTCATCCCTTCTCTCTTGCTGCCCTACACGCCTGGAACTCCCTCCCAGCCATTGTCCGCCTTGCCCCCACCCTCCACACCTTCAAGTCCCTCCTCAAAACCCACCTCTTCTGCTCCGCCCTTCCTAACTCCTGCTAATCATCCCCACCCAGGATTATCCCCCACCTGTTATCTGTAAACTCCCAATTTACTGTAACCAAGCCAAGAAAGTGTACCTGAGTTCTCGCATCCTTATGAATGTCGCATCCCTCG
>QEPC01015038.1:715122-735025 GCA_003113815.1 Sphenodon punctatus
CCCTGTCCCCTCCCCCCCTTCTTTAGATTGTAAGCTCTCGGGCAGGGACCGTGTCTGTCTTATTTTCTGTAAAGCACCAGGTACATCGCTGGCGCTATATATATGCTTATAATAATAATAATAGTATCATTAAATGATGATTACTGCTTTTGACACGTGTAACTGTCAGTTTAGAGTACAAAATGGCTGTTGTACATAGAGTTAGAGTTGTCCGCAATTATCGACCAGCATGAAGTTGTCTTCCTTGATTCTACAATTGTTATCTTGGAAGACATCTTTGTAAAAACTATCTTTAATGGTCTCTTGCTGTCTGCACTGTTAACAGACATTAATTGCTATTTCAAAGTAATGGCATCAGGGTTTGCGTTCATCAAAATTTAGAGTTTATATGAACTTAGAAATTCATGACTGACTTGACCAGCATGAGCTCCATGACAGAATCATAAACCTGAAAATAAATATTTTCATTGCTTGGTTAGTTTTCAGAAGGCTTTTTAAAACCTGCACCTGTGGAGTTCCTGGAACATTGGCCACAGTAGCAGCATGAATGTTTCACCTTGCTGGTGGCCTTGCTGCTCCCTTATGGAGGCTTCCCTTTATTAGCTAAGCCACACCACTCCAGCAATCCCTCTCAAGCCTTGCTATGCCCTCTAGCTTCCTGACTTGCTGCCCGTCAGCATATAATAAGGCTGGCTGGTAGCAACAGGAAGCTGAGTGGAACATTGGTTTACTACTTGTTCTTGGCCCTGCCTGATCCCTTTCCTTGAGCTTGCTCTGTTCCTGTGGCCTGCTCTGTTCTGAGCAGGTACTGCTTCCTTTTGTAGTGCCCATTTGTAATTCAAAAACTAAACTTGTGATTCACACTTGTGGTCTTAAGTCTCTTAGACTGGAGCATGTACGGCTTGGTGAAACGGAATACTGAGCCAGTCTGCCCCGTTCTGTATCCTGCTCTACTCTTGTCTTAATACCTGCCCTGGTTCTGCTCTGACTGCCCCTGCTCTGACTACCCTAAACCCTTTGCCCCCAATCCTGACCTTGATTTGCCCTTGTCCAGGACCCCTTAACCTGTGACAATCATTTATATTTACCTCTTTGGTCTAGTGCTTTATAGCATTTTCCTAGGGAGTCTTACCAAAGACTAGAATAAACACCTAAATACACAGAGGAAAAAATGTGTTTCCATAGCTGTCACATTAGTGCAGAATTAACTAAAATATTTGTCTTAATGCCATGTGAAGATAAGTACTGCTTTCTTTTGTAGTGCCCATTTGTAATTCAAAAATTAAACATGATTATTTTGTGATCCACATTTGTGGTCTTCAGTTTCTCAGGTTGTAGCATGTATGCGTTGGTGAAACAGAATATAAAGAATTAGCAGCTCTGCTGCTCTCTGTTCCCGGGCAATATTTTTGATGGATGAAATTCTCACCATTCTGAGATGCAGTTTGTCACTTCTCTTGTAATACTGTAGAAAACAAATGTTCGGAGTCTGGTATCAAATTAGATGAAAGGAAGTGGGGAAAGGGAGAGTAAGGAAGCAGAAATGATTAAATGCTTCTCAAGAAAGAGAGAAGAATGTGTTAATCTAGTTGAAGGGCTTTATACAAGATAGTCCCATTAAAACGATATTTCAAGAAACTTACTTTAGATCATGTTTGTATGTCTTATTCATTTACTCTTCAAAGAAATACAACTGCTGCTGCCGTTCAGTAAAGCCATTTGTTCTTTTCTTTCTGAATGCCACAGAAAGATGAAATGGTAGTGAACAGTGAGATACGCTGAAGAAAAGAAAAATTAGGCTACTTAGATTTTTATTTAATTCTTAAAGCAGTTCAAATAATTCAGATATCCTTATCCTAACTTTGTTACAGGAAATTATGGGATAAAACACGAACATTTCTCTCTGTTACAAGCCTGTTGTTGGTATGTGGGTTTTTGTTTTTTTCAGATGGAAGGGATGTATGAGCAGGTTGAGAAATAGGGGAGGTCAGTGTGTTAGAAGGAAAAATTCATCGTTGCATAGGTGTAGTATGTTTCTCTCTCTTTCACATCTTAATTCTATTTTCTCTTTTAGAGTTCCTTCCAGGATACCTTGGAATTTCTGATGGCTAGCCGGGATTTTTGCAAGTCTTTCTGGAAGATCTGTGTAGAACATCATGCCTTTTTCAGACTTTTTGAGGAGCCCAAACCAAAGCCCAAACCTGTACTCTTTACTAGAGGGTCATCATTTAGATTCAGGTAGAATATGGCTGCTGCTTTTGTAAACTTGCTTCTCTTTTTTCATCCCAAGTCTTAAATGTTTGTCTCTTTGGAAGTGCAAGCTGCTGTTTTATGATGGCCATTGGCCAAAGCACCTGCTCAACCAGAGTATTGCATGGGAGTCTGTGCAATAAAAGTTTAAGCTTACCCTCTAGGTTGGGAAATGTAAGTAGGGTCTACTGCATATGATACCCCCAGTCCCAATTCCACAGTGCTCCATGGGTGTTAACAAACAAGTGTTAGCCCACATTAATCCACACCAGGTGAATGTCCACCTGCCCGTATATTAGATGTTCACCCCCACTGGCCACGTGGTATCCGCCCAAGGACCTGCAGCCACCATTCATGGCAGGGTTTTGGAGAACATGGAGCCTGCCGTGCGGCTGAATGCGGGCAAATGTGCACCCATGTGTCCCATCAATTAGGTTGTGTGGAGCACCTCCATGTGTACACATCCACCAACACCACAGAGTTGCAGACAGAAATCCTAGAGCGTTCAAGGAGCAACTGCTTCCTGCCCTTAGTCTCACTGGCGCAGCCAGTGTGGGCTTCCAACAAGTGCATGAAATACACGCAGAGGGCTTTCTGTTTATTAGGCTGGGCACATTAAACATGAGTGGGGACTACACGAACTGAACCTGGACTGCAGTGGGTTACCATCTCATTAACAACCCATGTGTTGTGTCTACTGGCTGGCCTTTCCTGTGACTTGTCAACGGTATCCATTGTGTGTTTATGTGCAGCACACAATAGGTGCAAATTCTTCTTTGGCAGTCACTCTACAGCTGGACAAATGTACCCATGTGCAGGATAAGTGGAGATTCCTCTGCACTTTACCCTCAGTGTACAATATTGATGGTGTGTGTCTGACACTCATCTGCATTCCTGAATGGATCCACCTCGCCTGCTGTCTAATTTGCTAGCATTTTGTTTGTATGGTGCAGTATATTGGAGAATAAGGCCTGATGTATCAAAAGTCAAAGTGCACTATGCAGTCAGAGCTCTATTGTTTAATTATTTGTTCTTTCACTATTGGAAGAGTCCATTCAGCAATGTAGATGAGTGCAAAATGCTAGCAAATCAGAGAGTTTATCTCCCTTGGAGAAGCAGATAGTCTAGTTGATCATGTCCACTCAAACATTCAACTCTTCTGTGTCTGAAAAGTCTTAAGTAGGTGAGGTGGATGTTTTGATGAGGAGAAAAATGCAGGGACATTCTGTTGGGAGTATTGGACCCCTTATGGAGGTGATGGCTCAATCACTAGACCATAGAGAGGTCAAAGGTATGGAGACAGACACAGAGAATTGTCAAAATATAAAAGGTTTTATTACCAGACTTTAAGATGAACGGCCCATTCCCTCCAAAGCTGGGAGATACAGAATGTAGGCTGGAACAAGGTATCTGGGGATCCTAATGACACCACGATGATTTTATACGTCTACAGACAAAAGACTCAGGCTTATCCAATGAGGTCTAAGCTCAATGGCATAATTATACGTACGTACATACAACCATACTCTAGAAAGTGTCAAATTCATCTTACATTGGTCTTCTGAGTCATCTCATAACACTCTCTAGCAGTATTCTTATGGACAGAGACAGCGTGGCAGGGATGAGACACAAAAAATTCCTGTTCCCAGGACCATATCATGCTGAACTTGGGTGTATTTCTACAGTCACTGAATGAAGTTCTTATTTCCAAGAAATGACTTCTGTTAGGTTTCATTTCTGACATGAGTTCAGGCCTGAGCCAGAGTTTGGTTCACTGAAGTGACCCATACCTAAGCACTTATTTCCCAGAAATGTTATCTTTAATGTACACTGTTTGCAGTGACTTATTCTGATCTTTTCTGTGGTCTGTAATGAATATATTCCAGGCAATGTTCTGAAACCTTCCAGGAACTGATCTTTTTTGTAATAGGCCTTTCTATGATATGGAGTTGGCAAATGTTAAAAAGGTGGGATCTTTTTATTGCCTACTGAATAATCTTTGGATGTGTAATAGGCATTTTGAACAGAATGGAAAGTCCAGTTGCTTTCTCTTTCCTCTTGTTTGTGTCCCTACTCATTATGAACCATTAGCACTAGCCATTTTATTAGAAATTCAGAAGCTAAAGATCAACAATTTGAGCAACTGTCACTGTTCTCTCCCAAGTGTCAGTATTATTTTTTTTCAGGCAGCTGCCGCTGCCTTAAACTTAAATGTACAGCCACAGTTTTATAAACAGGGGACTGCTGAAGCCCCAATTTTGACAAAACCGCTTGACCTACCTTTCTGAAAATTTAACCATGGCTGTAAGTTGTGAGGACCATCATATCCACAAAGTTCGAAAAAGATCCAGTAGGAAAATAAAATGTTATTACTGCTTAAACGTTAATTGCTTGTGGTCAAAATTCACACCAGCCTCGTGTATTTAAATCATCAATATCTCTTCCCCCTGGATGAGTTGAGCCCCCAAACTTCACAGCCTTCGAGAATGAGATCAATAACAAGTGCTTCTAAAATATGATACTGATTGATGCCGCCAAAACCGAGATATGCTAAAAATATCAGTTCTGCTGGTTTGCGCATGTGCAGTACAGCAACTGCTCGCCAGCAAAACGCAGAACGATTCTGCTGGCTCGCACATGCTCAGTAGAGCAGCTGCTATTGTGCCTCGCTACTAGGGTTGGGGCACAATGTCCCTCTGCAGGGACCTGCTGACCCATGAACTTATTCAAGGGCTGCCAGGGGGTGAGTGGGTGTGTGTGTGTGGCACGGACCCCCTGCAGCCGACGGCAGCCCCCCCCCCCCATCTAGCTGCGAGCCTGACCTCGGACAAGCCCCACAACCCCAGCCCCGTCAAAACCTTTCCCCCCCGCGCCCTGACCTAACCCTGTCTCTTATACACATCTAGATGTGTATAAGAGACAGGCACGGACCCCCTGCAGCCGACGCCAGCCACCCCACCCCCCAATCTACCTGCGAGCCTGACCTCGGACAAGCCCCACAACCCTGTCTCTTATACACATCTAGATGTGTATAAGAGACAGCCCCCTGCCCTGACCTGACTGCCACCCTCGCCAAAGCCTGCCTCCCTCCTCCCTGCATGAGAGGGGGGGGCATAAATTATGATAATAAAATAGTTCCATAAGTGGAAAATGTGCAAGCTTACTTATTGATAAAAATGAAGTATGTATGGTAAGGAATTTAGTACATATATTACATGTACGTTGATGATAAAATATTAAATATTGCTCGAAGCGTGAATTAATTTATATTTTTTTGGCGTTTATGTTTTGATGCAATGTATGGAGTGGAAGGTGTTTTGAATTGTAATTGTACTGAATTGTTATTTTGTGTGTGTATTTTAAGAAAACTCTTGTACATTTAAGTGTATTTTTAAACTGTTAAGTTTTTTGCTTTGGTTAATTGATATTAGAGAGGTCTGAAATTTGTTGGGTACAACTACTCTATTAATGTGTATTGATGAAAGAAAATTTGAGATTTCTCCTTTTCTCCGATGTTAGATTTCTCAGTAATATCATTTAACTTTACATGTACAGAGTTGCATTTAAGCAGCAGTAGTAGTCTTCATTTTACCTTTTTTAAGGTATATTTACCGTATTGAAGGAAAATTCATATGCCCTTTTATCCAAGGGCATAGATTGACACTTACTTAAATTTTATTATGATTTGATTGTAATTGCAATCAGAAATGACAGTCATAAAATAATAGTGTGCAAAACCCAAAGCATCTGGCTTCCTGTGTGCAATGGATAGGCAATTGATTTAAGTTGCAGGAAGGAAAACTTAGGAAAACGTAGTGACCACAAGAATGGTTGGGCAGCGGAACAAGTTCTGGAAGTTTTTTTAAATGGGTTGAATAAACATCCATCAGGAATGGGTCAGGTAGATTAAATAAATTCTGTTACAGTGCAAGGAGAATGAGAAATCTGGGCTCTTGAAGTTGTGTCTAGCCTTGCAAGTCTGTAATTGTGATGTGATTATGGAAAACAAAAGTTGACTATAGCAAGCAGTTGTAACATATGGTTAACTAGATCTCTCTGTACTCTTCACAAAGGATTTTGCTTTTATGATGCAGAAGGTGATTCATCACTATGTGAAAGGGATTGAAAGTAGCCTTGTAACTCTGATGTGTTTATTTCTGTTGAATATTAGCAAATGTAATACCACAGGCTTATAGCTTAACTATGGTTTTGTTCCAGCGGCCGGACTCAGAAGCAGGTTCTTGACTACGTCAAAGAAGGAGGACATAAGAAAGTACAGTTTGAAAGGTCAGAAAGAAGTTCCAGAGCATACTTTTTTTTTTTTTTTTTAAACTTCCCTTCAATGTTAACTGCTTATCAGGGCCTGAGGAAGGGACCTACATAGGCCAAAAACTTATATATGTACACTTACCAACAGAAGTTGGTACAGTAAAAGAAATATCTGAACTACTCATATCTACCTGGACTGTGAGGAGGTATCGTGTGCAGACTATGGCAGGCATAGAGAGTCTCCATCTTGTGATCAATCTGGCCGGAGACAGATTAGGGCTGCCGCTGATATACCATTCATTTTTTTCATTTCATTTCATTTATTGGATTTCTATACCGCCCCATCCTGCACAGCAGCTCGGGGCGGTTTACAACAATAAAAACATTTAAAACATTTAAAATACAACCATAAAACAAATCAATAAAGCTGGTGGTATATAAAATAAATAAACAGGTGGGGGATTAAAAATCACCCCCCCCCTCCCTCCCAAAGGCCTGGGCAAACAGCCAGGTCTTACAGTTCCGCCGAAAGGTCAAAAGGCTTGGGGCCAGGCGAGCTTCCTCCGGAAGGGAGTTCCACAGCCGCGGCCCTACCACCGAGAATGCCCGCTCCATCGTGGCCCCCCGCTTAACACGGGGGACCTCCAGGAGGGCACCCCCGGCAGACCGCAGGAGTCGTTCCGGGGCGCGAAGGGCGAGGCGGTCCCTAAGGTAAGAGGGGCCAAGGCCGTATAGGGCTTTATAGATCATTACTAGGACCTTGAACCTGGCCCGGCACACTATCGGCAGCCAGTGCAGCGCTCGGAGCACCGGTGTAATGTGCTCCCGGCGACCCGTCCCCGTAAGAAGACGGGCCGCCGCATTCTGCACCAGCTGCAGCCTCCGGGCCAGGAACAAGGGAAGCCCCACGTAGAGCGCGTTACAGTAGTCGAGTCGCGAGGTGACGAAGGCATGGATGAGGGAGGCCAGGTCCGGGCCAGAGACATACGGACGCAGCCTACGTACCAGATAAAGCTGGCGGAAGGCAGCCTTCGCGGCTGCCTCCACCTGCTGCTCCAGCCGCAGGCCTGCGTCCAAAATGACCCCCAGACTCCGGACCTGCTGAGCTACAGGGGGGCAAACCCCCCCAATCAGGGGGGCCACCACCCCCTTCGCCCTCCCCACCACCATTACCTCCGTCTTATCTGGGTTGAGTTTCAGTCTGCTCTGTCGCATCCAATCCGCCACGGCCTCCAAACATTGGGATAGCACCGAGACAGCAGGGTCTGGGTCGGTAGAAAACGAGAGGTACAGCTGAGTATCATCAGCATACTGGTGACACCGCACCCCGAACCCTCTCACGACCTCCCCCAAGGGCTGCATATAGATGTTAAATAATAATGGAGACAAGATCGATCCCTGCGGAACGCCACACGGTAAGGCGCGGGGGCTCGATGTTTCTTCCCCCAACACCACCCGTTGGCTCCTCCCCGAGAGGAATGAACGGAACCATTCAAGAACAGTTCCGTCCAGACCCCCCCGGTCACGCAGTCGTCTCAACAGCAGCCCATGGTCCACGGTGTCAAAAGCGGCCGAGAGATCGAGCAGGATGAGAAATGTCGAACATCCCGCATCCATCTCCCGGCGGAGGTCGTCCACCAAGGCCACCAACGCCGTCTCGGTGCCATAGCCGGGGCGGAACCCAGATTGAAACGGGTCAAGGAGCCCGATATTATCTAGATGACCCTGGAGCTGGAGCGCCACTGCCCGCTCAATAACCTTCCCTAAAAAGGGAAGGTTAGAGACAGGTCGGTAGCTGGCGAGCGCGTCCACGTCCAACGATGGTTTTTTCAGCAGGGGGCGCACCACAGCCTCTTTTAAGCAAGGCGACAACCTCCCCTGCCGAAGGGACGCATTCACCACCCTCGCCAGCACCGTCCCCAACGTCTCCCCGGAAGCTTTTATTAACCAGGACGGGCACGGATCTAGTTGACAACACGTGGCCCTCACAGACCCCAGGACATCCACCACATCGGCCGGCGTCACTTCCTGAAACTCACCCCATAAAGATGGACCAGACGGACCCTCCGCCCCCCCGCGCTCTTCCCCTACTGCTATCAACCCAGCGTCGAAATCGGCCTGAATCCGAGCGATCTTGTCTGCGAAGTAGATGACAAACTCCTCACAGCGGGCCCGGGACAAGTCCCCATCCAGGCGGAGGGAGGCCGGACTAACCAGCCCCCGCACCACCCGAAACAGCTCCGCTGGACGCGACTTCGCAGACGCTATGAGGACGGCGAGGAATTCCTTCCTCGCCGTCCTCACAGCCTCCACATAGGACCGCAAATGGGCCCTATGGAGAAGACGATCGGAGACAGACCGAGTCCGACGCCAGCGTCGCTCTAGCCTCCTGCCCACACGCTTCATACACCGCAGCCCCTCAGTAAACCAAGGGGTCCTGCGGTGACGAGACCGAGGCAGAAGGCGCCTCGGAGCCACCCTGTCAATGGCCTCCTCCAGCAAGATGTTCCAATGCCGGACCAGCTCATCCACAGAGTGACCGTCCACATCCAGGGTAAGCTCCCTCAGGACCTCCTGGAACCGCTGGGGTTCCATCAGCCTCCGAGGGCGGACCATCCTAACTGGTCCCTTCCCCTTCTGGAGGGGGCGCGCTAAAAGACCGGCCTGAAGGAGGTAATGGTCCGTCCACGACAAGGGCACCGCTGTCACCTCCCCCACAACCGGACCCCCCGCCTCAAGGCCAGAGCCGAAGATCAGGTCGAGGATATGTCCCCCCACGTGGGTCGGGCAGATCACTTCCTGGGACAAGTTCATAGTTGCCATGGCGGCCATGAACTCCCGCTCCGCCCCAACAAGGCCATGCACCTACCTGTATGGCAGCATCTCTGCAAACTCTTGCTGAGCTGGTGTCGGAGGTGTTCTTGCAGTCCCCGAGGACGTTGGTCCTGGAGGACTTGAACATCCATGCCGACGCCAGCCTTGGGTGGCAGAACGTGAGTTCATGACCACTGTGGCAACTATGGGACTGTCTCAGGTGGTAGATTTATTTATTTTATTTCAAAATTTTTATACCCCACCCTATTCTGACCAAGAAGCTCAGGGCGGCTCACAAATTTTATAAAAACATAATCATAACAATAAAATACAATTTAAACACCCAGTGAAGCCAAGAAACACAACACAACCTCCCCCACTCAACCCTCCATCCGCCCCCTACCCCCCTCCCTCGCCGAAGGCCAGGCAGAACAGCCAGGTTTTACATTGGCATTGAAACGAGGGAGGCCTGGGGCCATCCAGGCCTCCACCGGAAGGGAGTTGCACAGCCACGGTGCGGCCACCAAGAACGCCCTTTCCATCATTGCCCCCGGGAATACCCAGGGGACCTCCAGAAGGATGCCCCCTGATGACCACAAGGGCTGATCAAGAGCCCGGGGAGTGAGGTGGTCTCACAGGTAGGCGGGGCCCAGAGCGTGTAGGGCTTTATAGGTCAACACCAACACCTTGAATCTATAGGCAGCCAGTGCAGAGAGCGGAGCACCGGCGTTATGTGCTCTCAGCGACCCGTCCCAGTAAGGAGACGGGCCGTCGCATTCTGCACCAGCTGCAGTCTCTGAGCCATCAACATGGGTAGCTCCACGTAGAGTGTGTTGCGATAGTCAAGTCTTGAGTTAATGAACGCATGGATTATGGTAGCCTAGTCCGCATCCGAAACATACGGCCGAAGCCGACGCACCAGATGTAACTGATGAAACACACCCCTTGCCACAGCATCCACCTGGACATCCAGGCAGACCTGGGAATCAAGGAACATGCCCAGACTACGGACCTGAAAGACGAGGGGGGGACGCACCCCATCAATGATGGGGGCCTCCACCCCCTCGCCCCTACCCACCAGCATCACCTACGTCTTATCAGGATTCAGCCTCAGACGGCTCACCCTCATCAAGTCACCAACAGCGGCCAAACACTGGGTAAGCACCAAGACTGCTGGGCCAGGGTCTGATGAAAATGAGAGAGAGAGAGCTGGGTGTCATCAGCATATTGATGATACCGAACCCCAAACCTTCTCATGACTTCGCCCAGCGCCTGCATATACACGTTCAACGGGAGAGGGTACAAAATAGAACCGTGCGGGACTCTACACATGAGGTCTCGAGGGAATGAAAAACAATCTCCTAGCACCACCTGCTGAGTACTTCCAGCCAGGAAAGAGCTGAATCTTTCAAAAGCAGTCCTGCCCACCCTGTCTCGGTCCCGCAGTGGTAAACGGTATCAAAAGCCGCTGACTGATCTAAAAGGATCAGGAGAGAAGACCATCCCCAATCCATATCATGGCGAAGGTCATCAACCAGTGCCACAAATGCAGTCTCAGTGCCATGTCCTCAGTGAAAGCCGTACTGCGAGGGATCTAGGAATGCCAACGCATTTTGGAGGCACACCCGTGACTTAATATTCTGCACAGGCCTTGAGGCGGGGCATCCATTGGTGGGGGAAGTGTCAGCTGTGCCCTTGTCATGAATGAATCATTACCTCCTCCAGGCCAATTTCCTGGCACACGTCTGCCCTCAGAAGGGTGCAGAACCAATTTGGCTGGTTCACCCCCAGAGACTTATGGAACTGAAGAGGTTCAAGAATGCTATTGGGGAGTTACCCTCCAATCTTGATGGCCGTTCGCTCGATGACGATGTGGCTCTTTGGAAGACCTTCTTGTCTGAGGCTATCTATTGAATGGCCCCTAGGCGTCCGCTCCCTAAATGCCGACAACGCAGGTCCCCCTGGTTTACAGAGGACCTACAGTGGATGAAGCGGGAAGGGTGGTGTTTGGAGCGACAGTGGCGCCGTTCTTGTACTGAAGTTGACCGATTGCAGCATAGAGTTAGTTTACGAACCTATGCTGTTGTGCGGGCATCTACAAAGTCACGTCCAGCTGAGCTTTTCCAGGTGATGAGGGGGCTGGTCAGTCCAGCCTCCGCCTGGAACTGGAATCTTCCAGTTCTTGTTCTGACGTTTGTCGACTTTTTTGTGGAGCAAATCGCCCGGATTCACCACTATTTAGATGTCGCACTTATTGAAGAGGTAGAGCCAGAGGAAATTGATGCCTTGTCCTGTTTTATAGGGTCAACTTCATTGGGTGTCATCCACTGATGCGCCGGATGTTCTAGGGACTGTTAGAGCTGTTAACTTGACCTGTACCTGTCCTGGCTGATCAAGACCAGCCGGGAGACGCTGGGGCCATTACTGGCTGGGGTGGTCAATGCCTCCCTTAGGGAGGGCAGAGTGCTGGACTGCATCAAAGAGGTGGTGGTGCGGTTTCTGCTCAAGAAACCATCTTTCGACCTTGATTCCCTGGCCAGCTGTTGGACAGTCTCTAAACTTCCCTTTTTAGGGAAGGTTATTGAACGGGTAGTGACTCAACAGCTTCAGGGTCACCTAGACCACATTAGTTGTCTAGATCCCTTGCAGTCGGCTTTTGGACGGGTTTTCACACTGAGACTGCGCTTGTAGCCTTGGTCGACGACCTCTACAGTGAGCTGGACCAGGGTCGGTCGACCCTGTTGATCCTGTTAGATCTCTCGGCTGCATTTGATACCGTTGACCATGAGATGTTGGTGGCTCATTCGCAGGACTGAGCTGGGGTGGGTGGGACTGTTCTTGAATGCTTCTGCTCCTTCCTGGCCAGGAGAACTCAGCGTGTGATCCTGGATGACTGTTCATCATCTCCCTGGAACCTTGCATGTGGAGTCCCACAAGGTTCTGTCCTGTTCAACGTGTACATGCAGCCTTTGGGCGAGGTCATCACAGGGTATGGTGTGCGGTGTCATCAGTACGCTGATGACACCCATCTTTACCTCTCCTTTTCAACTGACCCAGGCCCAGCAGTCTCTGTGCTTACCCGGTGTTTGACGGCTGTGGGGTATTGAATGAGGGCAAGCTGTCTGAAACTGAATCCTGACAAGACAGAGGTGATGCTCATGGGAGGGTCTGAGGGAATGGTGGCATCTGTCATTGATGGGGTCCACCCTCCATTGGTCCCTCAGGTTCGGAGTCCGGGGTGCTCCTTGACTCTGTTCTACCTCGATGTCCTGGTGGTGACTGTGGCAAGGGGTGCATTTCGCCAGTTACATCTGGTATGACCGCTTCGGCCGTATGTCTTGAACTCTGACCTAGCCACCATCATCCATGCTTTCATCACCTCAAGACTGGACTACTACAACGCGCTTTACGTGGGGCTACCCTGGGTGACGGTTCGGAGACTGCAGCTGGTGCAGAACATGGTGGCCCCCCTGTTCATGGGGACGGGCCACTGCAAGCACATTACACCGTGCGACCGGCGCATTACATCTCAGTCTCTGCACTAGCTGCCTGTGGTCTTCCGGGCTCAGTTCAAGGTGTTGATTTGACTGATTGACTGACTGACTTCAGTTTTCTTTTATCCTACAACCCTCCTGCTCACAGAGCAGCTTGAGGCGGCTCATGCACACAGTGAAAAATTCACAATTTAAAATTCAATTTAAAGACCTATATGACCTGGGCTCCACTTACCTGCAGGATCGCCTCACCCCCTGGGTCCTGGTTTGGCTCCTGCGGTCAGCTGACGATGCCCTCCTCGGGGTTCCCTGGGTGTCTCAGGTGATGACGATGAGGAGGGCATTCTCAGTGTCTGCACCAAGGCTGTGGAACTCCCTCCTGACGGAGGTCTGCCTGGCCTTCCCTCTTTCCTCAGACAATACAAGACCTGGCTGTTCGCCACCATGCTTTTGGCGAGGGAGACAGGTGATGGTGGTGGGTTGAGAAGTGGGGGAGGTAGGTTTTTTAATCACCGCCATGGAGGTTTTATTTTATATTGTTCTTTGTATTACGTTTTATGGGTGGTGTTTTATTTTATTGTTTTATAATATGTTGTGAGCCGCCCCAAGCTGCAGTAGCAGGAGTGGGCGGTCTAGAAATCTAATTAGCTCAACTATCTCCATCTCTTAATTTGGGACTAAGATGGAAACCATGCTCTCTCCAGGCTTAAGTGTGAAAGCAGTCATTCTTTTTGGTTAATTGCACTGCTAAGGCCTGATCATAGTCTATGAAATCCTATTTGTTTGTTTGTTTGTTTATATCCTGCCCTTTCCTGCAGGCCCAGGGTGTCTCATAATATACAAAAATTGAAAAATCAGTTAAAAACATAAAATTCCGATTAAAGCCATTCACACCCTCCCCCATCCAAACCTTGTCCCTGCCCAGACAAATAAATAGATCTTAGGCCCTTTTCAAATGGGCCGGTGGTGCGAGGGGGGGATGGGAGGAGTTTGTGGCGAGTGGGAGAGTTAAATGAATGCCCACCCACTTCCACCCATGGAGCATCTGCCATTGGCGCCCGTTGCTCCTGTCTCTTATACACATCTAGATGTGTATAAGAGACAGTCCCTGTACTGTAATCAGTTGTGATAATGTGGGATCTAGTTTTCTTAGTAGTTTTACCAAACAATATTGGCCAAGTTAATTTCCTTTAGAATGGAAGATTCATCTTCAAAAGTGACACAAAGTTTGATCAGGATTGGTTACTTGGTTGCCCTAAATGCAGTGCTTAATTTTAAAATAAAATAAAATTATATGGCAGAGTCCAAGCCTGCCCCAGAGCCACCACCCCCTGTCCCAAAAGTCATACCTCCCAGCTCAGAGCTTGTCAGAACAGGGAAATTAACCCTATTTTCCAGCTAGCAACCCAACCTTTGGGCTAACCAGCCTCCCTACAGCTGAATATACAAGAGTTCTTGTGATTTAATCTATACAATGGCCAGTGCAGGGAGTGAGACATGGAAATCGTTAATGAAAGACAAAGAAACCATCCAGATTATTTTCTGACTTTTGTTTCCAACCCCAAAATGGCCAATATCAGCCTTTACTTGGTCTTTCACATTTTGAGGTACACACTTCAACTGGGAGTTCCCCAAAGCTCTGTCCTGGGCCCTCTTCTCTNGGGGGGGATGGGAGGAGTTTGTGGCGAGTGGGAGAGTTAAATGAATGCCCACCCACTTCCACCCATGGAGCATCTGCCATTGGCGCCCGTTGCTCTGTGCATGGGTGATGGGTGGAGGTGGGTGGAGCGCGGGGGTGCACACGCACCCCCACCCACCGGCTGTGGCAGTCGCATGGACAGCCCCTCCCCACTGCTCACCCACCTGCACACGTGAGCGAGGGGGGGGGAGCATCCATGAAAAAAGGGCCATAGATTGCATTCTGAAGATGCTTGGGCTTTGGCAAACCTCTCAGGGGAAGAGAGTTCCAAAGCTGTGAGGCAACCACCAAGAATGCCTCTGTGTGCCTGTGTTGTCTGGACCTGATGCAGTGGAGGAACTTGTAAGAGGCTCCCCCAGCTGACGTAAGGGAGCATGATGGAACATAGGAGGGAAAGTGGGGTCTTCGATAGGCAGGGTCCAAGCCATTTTATGTCACTTCAGCAATCCCCTATCAGTGTAATGACTTCTCTGTGGTTGTTACAAACTGGTGTGAGAGCAGTCCTGAGACTACTGTATAATACCAGGTCTTAACCAGTGATGTGGGCTTTCCAGAAAATTCTGAATCAGAAATTTTCCAGAAAATATTCCAGTGCCCTAAATCAATTGGGATTTGAATTAGCATGTTTATTTGACTTGTAAACAAAACTCAAAAAGTACACTGTTTTATATGCTGGATAAATATCTCAAAAGTTTTTACAACTTTGGTTTTACTGCCCACTATCTTGCATCACAGCTTGAGTTTGGGTTTTGATTTGATTTGCAGCCAAACAGGGTGGATTCATAACTTGATTTTTGGTTTTGATTATGTATCCTTTTGGTTTTAATTTACCTCCCTGTTTACAAATACAGAGGCCCAATATGACTGGTATTGGCATCTATTCATTATGTTACTAATTCATTTTATAAAACAATGCATTTTTAGAACCAGAAAATTTTCCAGAAAGTATAGCAGAAAATGTTCTGCCCCACATCACTGGTCTGAACCAGCCCCCTGGTTAGTATCCTGAAACTTGTTCATATGACTGCTGCTGTTGTGTGCTGAAATAAGGCTGAAACATGTCCAATTGGAAGGTAACTTCACTTCACATACAGCCTAAATTTCAAAACCTGCCAAGTATGATATGATTAATTCACATAACTAAGTTGTTTTTGTCAGGGGTTTTGGAAAATAATAATAAATAATAAAAGAACAATGCACAGCTAAAGATAAAAGGACAAGTGCTGTTAATAGGCACAACTAACAAGTGGTTGTTAATTGAAAGCTCTTGAAGGGAGGCTTCTGACAGACTATTGCCAAGTCTCTTTCTGAATGCAGCTCCATCATAGGGAGTTTAAAGTAACTTCTAAAATCTGTGAAGACAGCAGCCTGTGTTATGACTCATGTTCTGGTGCGGGAAGAATTCTGCTTCAGTGACTAATCTTCTCTGTTATGATGTTTATGTAACACATACTCCATTTGAATTTCATAAAAAAAGGGGAATGTGGACCTGTTTCAGGGCAAACATTTATAAAAGCTGCCATTTGCTGCTTTTGTTCATTAGGAAAGTGTCTGCCTTTGATTATTCATGAAAATGTTTGTACGACTTTTAACTTTTTAATGTGGTTTCTCCCAGGAAACACAGCAAGATTTGCTCCATCAGGAGTCTGACTGCACAGCCTTCAGAGCAACATTCAGAGGTGCCAAAACAAGTCAGTAATGTTAATGAAACCCATTTTTTGTACATTTTAAGCATTTGTTATTGAATTAAACTTCTCTTATTAGGGATGCAAAGCTACAGGGGGAAACTTCTTTCTTTAGCAATAAGATATTTAGAAATTTAGAACTCGTTAAATATCTTTGCTATACCCAAGTACAGTGATTTCAATCCACTGGGAGGTGGACTTTGCTGGGCCCTTGTCTGTGTCTGATGTCCACTTGCCATTCGTGTTTGAGTACAATAAGCCACAAAGGAGTGGGATGAAATGATCTGCAAAACTAGTACTTAGAGCAGCCTTTTCTCCACTGTGGTTCTCAGTCTTGTTAAACGGTCCTTCCCGTCCTCCTCTTTGTGGTGGTCAAGGCTGCTTCCCTCCCATCATATATATATATAAATACATACACCTTCTTTCTTTCTGTCCTTGTCTTGCTTCCTCTCTCTTCCTACCTTTGTCCTCTCACTCTCTCCGCTCTGGCCACTCCATCATTTTGGAAACTAAATGGAAACTTTGGAAGCTAGGCATTTGTCAGCTGTTCTCCTTCTCGCATCCCCTCAGAATACTTTCGGCACTCCTACCCCCTCACCCCTTTGGAGGATTTCCCCTCAGTTTGATAGTCACTGGGTTAGACTGTACCCAAGTGTAATAGGCGGTACAAGTAGCAGAGAAAGTCTCACTCAGGAGAGTTCTTACCCTGGTCAACTAGCCTTAAAGGTTAGTTCGTTTATTTATTTTATTTCGATTTGTATCCTACCCTTAGGCTGGCTCACATTTCAACTTATTAATTTTAACAATTAACATCTAACAATTAACATTAAACTAATTCACTCAACTAGTAATCCTCACAACTAGGAGGTAGGTTAGGTTGAAAGAATTTGGTAAGCAATTCTGTTGTTTTGACCAGAGAAGGAAAATAAACTAATTTCCTTATAGGTATTTCAGCTAAGGACTTCAAGTCATTTTATTTTACAAAGATCAAGCACCTTCTTTGTTTGTGCTAATATTACATAGCCATCATTTAAAGTTGAAATGATAGATGCAAAATGCCTAGTTATATTTCAAGTGGCCAACAGAGGAAGCTTCCTTTAGCTTCTCAGAGCAATTTGTCTTTATTCCCCACAGAATCTGGTCGTCATTGCAAACATTTCTGGCACAACTTGTGGGCTGTTCAGAAGGTGATAGGTGTGTGACTGGAGTCTCTTAATATGTCCTGGTAACTCCAGTGCAGGGGAAGCCCTGTGCCAGCCCTGTGGCTAATGGTAGAGAGTGCTTTTCACATGAATGCTGATTGCCCTGGAATTTCTTCCTTGGCCATTTTCCCCTCTCCACAATTAAAATATATTTATTCCTTTTCAGCTTCCATATGCAGTATGGGTTTTTTACAACTTATACTAATCATTTTTGTAGCGTGGCTAGGCATATCACCGATTTACAATCACCGATTTTGGAGACAGGTCCCAGTGAGCTTACAATTTAAGATGAACAAGGATGAGGGGAACACAGGGAGAGACAGACAGACACACATTCCCACTTTAAAGATGGGAAACTGAGGCTGAGAGGTGGTGACTTGCCCAAGACCACCCAGTGGGTTCATGGCTAGGTCAGAATTTGAACACTGGCTTCCCAGGACCAAGTCCAACACCTCATCCACTACACCACACTGGCTCTGTAGACTGAGAGGTTGTGACTTGCTCAAGGGCACCCAGTGAGTGTATGGCTAGGGGCAGGATTTGAACCCTGGCTTCCCAGGACCAAGTTGCACCTTATCCACTAAACCACACTGGCTGGTGTAACTTCAATTACTGTCCTTATGTATTGCATCATCATAAACAGCAGCAATCTATAAACATGTTTGCATGTTTATTCTCTTCCTCTCCTGTTAGCTAATGTTTCTTTCCAGCCAATCCTTGACTTTACATAAAACCCATGGGTGCAGACTTTTCAATTTCTTGGGGCTGGGGAAGTGGCCCTGGAGGAAGAGAGGGTGGGGAGGCTGGGATAGTACAGGCAAGGGGTTTGAGGAGGCTGGGATTGCCATCATTGCCAGGGCAGGGGGTACTGGCTGGGGTAGCAGGGCAGTGACCTTGAGGGAAGGCTGGGGATTGGTGCAGGGGGGTTGATGCGGGGGGCGGGGGGAGTGGGAGGGCTGGGATGGGTAGGGATTGCCAGGAGGCAGCAGTCGCCAGCGGATGGGGAGGTGAAGTAGCTTAAGTGGAGAGGGGGCAGGGTGGTGAGGCACCCTGTCAGGCCATGCCCCCTTGCCTCCCCCATCCCAAGCCCTGGGCACTTCAGGTGGGGGAAACTTGGGCCCCAGAGATCCCCTTAATTGGTGCCCATGATAAAACCCCTTGGAGAAGGGGTGAGACCTCAAACTCACAGCAGAGCCCTCAAGGCGACTGCACCCATGTGTGCAGTTAGTGCAGACAAGAATTCCATTCACTTCAATGTGACTTGCACACAACTTCTAGGACAGATGTTATCCTGATGGGAAAGTGTGCACTCACTCAAAGACTCCCTTAATTGACTCCCACTTTTCCATTTTGTCGACATTAACTTCTAAATAGTCTCACACATTTCTGAGGCAATCTGCAGTGGACCTCCTCATCTCATGTAGCATTCCATCCCACCCCTTTACTTCAGCTTTGCTGCCCTATTAGCCTTCTTGCTTTCTTCTGTTCCATCCTTTACAGATAATGACTTCCCACCCCATTTCACCAAGTTCACACCTTCCCCTCATTCAGATTCCTCCAAAAGACTTCCTTCTTCTATACTGCATACCAGTTAAGAAGAGTTCTGTAAAACTCTGCGGTGCGACTTGTCCATGCAAGCTTTTGGCCCTAACATTTCCCATTATAACTACTACAACCTCAAATCAATTGATGACAGTAGCAACACATGAGACCCTCCTTCCCCCCCCAAACCCCTTTTCTGGTCTCATTCATATGCATATAATATATTTTTGAGACACAGGGGCGCAGTCTGGGGCCTGAGGCAAACTGCCTTACTTGCTCCCTGTCTCTGGTCCTGGACATGACACCATGCTATTTTGACCTGCCCTATGCCATGTTCATGCAAACAATAATGGGTACAATAGTAGGAAATGGTAAGGAAAAAAAAGTTTGGGTCTGTAGTAAGTGTTGCACTAAAGTCTTCAGGATTTTCTTTGGGATACAATGTCATCTTTGTGTCTGTTGAGCAGACTGTAAGATTTCTGAGGCAGGGATCCTCTCTTGCATATTGTACATCACTGCAAGCATTGTAACAAGGCAAGAGTGTAGCTAGAGGGGAATGGATCCCCTTCTGAGGCACTCCACTCCTGTTAGGAGGGGGGGGAAGAGGGAGAGAAAGCACAGAGCAAGAGGGAGTTTCCTTAAACCAGGAAAGGGGGCGAACCACGGGGCGGTCTCTCCGCTAGCACGCTGGGGTGCCAGTAATCCTCTCAGGGTGTAGGGTGGGCTTTCCTCCGTGTTTAGAAGGCAACCCGTATCATCATCGGGAAGGAGAGAATGTGCCAGAGGGAAAGATAGCAATAGGAGGGGGCCAAATACTCGCCACGACACACAACCCTGGAAACCAGCGTGAGACAGGGGGAAGGGGCCAAGTGAGAGGGGCAAAGGGAGAGGAGCCGGGGTGTGGGAAGGGAAAGGGAAGGGGGAAGGGAAAGGTTCAAGGTAAAGGGG